>CAWUDS030002219.1:9840306-9875291 GCA_963859935.3 Lathyrus sativus | reverse complement strand
AAGTAAAGCAATGCGGAAAAATAAAATACGAACTGGAATTAAAATGGCGGCAGGATTAACTTCCTCCAGAGTGCTCCAAAACTCGAACCACAGACAGATTACAGACTCGATCACTCGATTGCAGAGGCACCCCGATGTGGAATGGCAACTGCTTTATAACTGATATATGCCTAGAGAATTCTAATTCTGGATGAAGAAAAACGAAAATCTAAGGTCCTATTTATAGGAGAAACTGAAAGCGCGAAATGACCGGGACGCCCCTCCACTAAAAAGTGGAGGTTGTGGATTTTGGCCTTGTGGCGCCCGCCACAGGCCTATGGCGCCCGCCACGGTCCCTACAGGGGATGATGTAGTGGGATCGTGGGTCTTGGAGGTTGAGGAGTGGTCTTGAGACGTGGCCACGTCATGGCTAACCCCATGGCGCCCGCCACAGTGGGTGCCGTAAGTGCAAAATGCTGAATTTCTAGGTTTTCGTCCGTTTTCACTCCTTTTTCGCTCCTTTTCCCGATTCAAGCTCCGATTATTATAAAAACCTGAAAACATAAGAAAACAAAGCAATAACAAAGCAAAACAACAATAAAAGCTAAGAATGCATGCGAAATCGGAGTCAGAAATACGGTGAATTTTAGTGTGATCAAGTGCTTGTAGGATGCATTGGAGTCTTTGCCATTTTGCTATCAACCATGTTGAACTTCTTCAGAAGCTCTTTAACATACTTGGTTTGATGTATGTAGGTGCATTCTGGAGTCTGATTGACTTGGATTCCCAAGAAGAATCTCAATTCTCCCATCATGCTCATTTCAAACTCTTCCTGCATACATTTAGCAAACTCCTTTCCAAGCGTAATATTTGTTGATCCAAAAATAATGTCATCTACATAAATTTGACAAATCAACAGATCTTTCTTAACAGTTTTACAGAATAGAGTTGTATCCACTTTTCCTCTGATAAAATTTTTCTTCAGAAGGAAGTTGCTCAACCTCTCATACCAAGCTCTGGGAGCTTGTTTTAATCCATAAAGGGATTTCTTTAATTTAAAAACATGATCTGGAAAGTTTTCACTTTCAAATCCAGGAGGTTGATGGACATATACTTCTTCTTCTATAATACCATTAAGAAAAGCACTTTTAACATCCATCTGATACAGCGTGATGTTATTCTGTGCAGCAAAAGAAATCAGAAGGCGTATAGATTCTAACCTTGCCACTGGAGCATATGTCTCAGTGTAATCAATACCTTCTTGCTGACTGTATCCTTGAGCAACTAGCCTTGCCTTATTCCTTTCTACTTCTCCCTTTTCATTCAGCTTATTTCTGAAAACCCATTTTGTTCCAATAATATTGAATCCTTTGGGTCTAGGAACCAGATCCCAAACTTCATTTCTGGTGAATTGATTCAGCTCTTCTTGCATAGCTATAATCCATTCATTATCTTCCAGAGCCTCATCTACAGATGTTGGTTCTATTATTGACACTAAGCCAAATAAAGAAGATTCAGAAGTTCTGAGAAATGATCTTGTCCTTATTGGATCATCTTTCTTTCCAATTATCACATCTTCTGGATGAGAAGATTTGATTCTGGAAGAAGATCCTCTGACAGTTGGTCTTTCAGAAATTTGCAAGTTGTTTAGTTGGGAAGTCAAAGGTGTAGCATCTGGAGTTGCTTCAGATTCTTTGATATTTGCCTTTTCTGCCTCTGATCCTTCAGAGTCTGTGAGAATCACTTCTCTATCTGCAGAACTTTCAAACTGCTTTGGCTTTTCAGAGCCAAGCTTATCATCAAATCTAACATGAATAGATTCTTCAACAATCTGTGTTTCAGTATTGAATACTCTATAGCCTTTAGAGCGTTCAGAATAACCAAGCATGAAACACTTCTGTGCTTTGGAATCAAACTTGTTCAAATTATCTTTAGTATTAAGCATATAACAAATACATCCAAAAGGATGAAAATAAGAAATGTTAGGCTTTCTGTTTCTCCACAATTCATAAGGAGTCTTTTCCAGAAGAGGTCTTACAGACACTCTGTTCTGAATATAGCAAGCTGTGTTAATTGCTTCTGCCCAAAAATGTTTTGCCAGATTTGTCTCATTGATCATGGTTCTGGCCATCTCTTGCAATGTTCTATTTTTCCTCTCTACAACTCCATTTTGTTGTGGAGTTCTAGGGCAGGAGAAATCATGTGCAATGCCTTTTTCAGAAAAATATTTTTCAAAATGTTTATTTTCAAATTCTCCACCATGATCACTTCTGACTTTAATAATTTTGGAATCTTTTTCAATCTGAACTTGATTGCAGAAGTCAAAGAACACAGAATGAGACTCATCCTTGTGTTTTAGAAACTTTACCCATGTCCATCTGCTGTAGTCATCTACAATGACTAATCCATACTTCTTGCCTCTAATGAATGCAGTTTTCACTGGTCCAAACAGATCAATGTGAAGTAATTCCAATGGTCTGGAGGTAGACACAACATTTTTTGATTTAAAATGAGATTTTGAAAATTTACCTCTTTGACATGCTTCACACAGAGCATCTGAGTTGAACTTCAACTTAGGAAGTCCTCTGACCAGATTGAGTTTATTAATCTGAGATATACGTCTCATATTAATATGCCCCAATCTTCTATGCCAGACCCATTGCTCATCATTCACAGATAAGAGGCATTTTACATTTTGAACTTTAAGTTCTGAAAGGTTAATTTTATAAATGTTGTGTTTCCTCTTTCCACTGAATAGGATAGAGCCATCCTTTTGACATACAGCTTTGCAACATTTTTGATTGAAGATTATATCATAACCATTGTCACTTAATTGACTTATGGACAATAGATTATGTTTCAATCCTTCAACTAACAGAACATTAGTAATAGAGGGAAGCTTACCATTACCAATAGTGCCAGATCCAATGATCTTTCCCTTCTGGTTCCCTCCAAACTTCACGTCCCCTCCAGATCTAAGTTCCAGGCTTTGGAACATAGACCTTTCTCCTGTCATGTGTCGTGAGTATCCAGAGTCCAGGTACCATGATTGGTGTCCTGACTTTGCTGCTAAGAACATCTGCAACAGGAATTATTTTGTCTTTAGGTACCCAGATCTTCTTGGGTCCTTTGGGGTTAGTTGGTTTGCAAGTTTGTCTAAACTTCTGTTTTGCAACATAATGTTTATTCTGACTTGCCTTTGGTTTAAACACATAAGTACTCTTCTCAGAGCTTGTGTGTTTAATGTCATTCAGATGACCAAATTTGAATTGAGAGTACAGAGGTGTCTTACTGATAAAAAGTTTGTCAACAGGTTTTGGATTGCTTCCAGATGAAGACTCATATCCAATGCCTCTTCTGTTGTTTCCACTAACACCATAGATCATGGAAGCCATCTTGCTTCTGTCTATGCTTTTAGTGAGAAACTTCTGAAAACTAGAGTCATATTTTTCTAAAATATTTTCACAAGACTTAGTTTTAGAATCAGATTCTTGTTGAGTTCTATCAAAGTCATTTTTGATTTTTAAATTTATTTCCTTCTGCTCAACAAGTTCTGCTTTCAGAAGATCAATCTCAGATTCAAGATTGCTTTTCAGCTTCTTGTATTTGAGTTTGATGTTATTGTAACTTTTAAGAACCTCTGTTAAAACTTTAATGAGTTCTTCTTTGGTAAGTTTGGCCATTACCTCTTCTGCATCATCATCAGATTCAGATTCTGATTCATATCCAGAGGTACCTTCTTCTTGATCCTCTGTCCTGGCCATCAATGCAACGTTTGCACATTCTTCTTCAGATTCAGAAGATGACTCACACTCATCAGAGTCATCCCATGTTGCCATCAGAACCTTTTTCTTCTTGTTGAACTTCTTCTTAGGTTTTTCTTTCAGAAGTTTAGGACAATCATTCTTGTAGTGCCCAGGTTCTTTGCACTCATAACACACCACTTCTTTCTTGGCAGATCTTCTGTGACTGGAAGATTCTTTTCTGTTGTCAGATCTTCTGAAGTTGTTAAACTTCTTTCCCTTGTGCTTCCAGAGTTTGTTAATCCTTCTGGACAGCATGGACAACTCATCTTCTTCTTCAGAAGAAGATTCTTCAGAGCTTTCTTGAATAACCTGCAAAGCTTTAGCAGTTTTGTTAGATTTTAAAGCTATGGATTTACCTTTATCTTTCTTCTGGGGTTCATCTTCTTCCAGCTCAATTTCATGACTTCTCAAAGAACTGATAAGTTCTTCTAAGGAGATCTTGTTCAGATCTTTTGCCATCTTTAATGCAGTCACCATTGGTCTCCATCTGGTGGGAAGACTTCTGATGATTTTCTTGACATGATCTGACGTAGAGTAGCCCTTGTCCAGAACTTTCAGACCAGCTGTAAGAATCTGAAATCTAGAAAACATAGTTTCTACATTTTCAGAATCTTCCATTTTAAATGCCTCATACTTCTGTATGAGCGCCAGAGCCTTTGTCTCTTTAACCTGGGAGTTTCCCTCATGAGTCATTTTGAGTGATTCAAACATGTCATGAGCAGTATCTCTGTTAGTGATCTTCTCATACTCAGTATGAGAGATTGCATTAAGCAATATAGTTCTGGCTTTGTGATGATTCTTGAAGTCTCTTTTCTGCACTTCAGTCATTGATTTTCTATCAATCTTTTTGCCATCCTCTCCAGTAGGATGTACATATCCATCAATGACCAAATCCCAAAGATCAGCATCATACCCAAGAAAAAACTTTCTATTCTATCTTTCCAATAGTCAAATTTTTCTCCATCAAACATTGGAGGTTTGGTACTGATCCTATCCTTCTCTTCATATTTACTGTTAATTGAATTATTAGCCATGATAACAAATAAATATATAGATCAAAGTATATCTCCTCTGGATCTTTACTGACACTGTTAAGTGATAGCACACTCAGAACCAGGCTCTGATACCAACTGAAGGTGAGATATAACTTAGAAGGGGGGGGGGGGGGGGGGGGGGTTGAATAAGTTTAGAAAATTAATACTTGAAATAAATCACACAATTATTTTTATCCTGGTTCGTTAAACAACTACTCCAGTCCACCCTTCCAGAGTGATTTGCCTTTCTCAACAAGGTCTTAATCCACTATTAAATCAAACTGATTACAATAGTATCACCTAAGAACTACAGTTCTTAGTCTTCTCAAGAGCTACTAATTCACACTGAATCCTCTTAAGGAAATTCCTTTACAAACAATGTAAATAAAATACAAGAGTTTTTAATGCTTCTATAAAGCTATAATCACAACAGTGATTTTTCTCTTAAGATTTAATTACAAAGATTCTATGAAGAATAAGAATGAGAGCTTATGAATATTTGGTTTCTTTTCAGCAAGTGTATAGCTCAAGAGTGTGTAACTGAAGAATGAAGTGAGAGGCTCCTTTTATAGGCAACTGAATTTTCCACGTTGAAAAGAGAGTCCAAAAGGTCTGAGCCTTTTTGTCTTCACATGTACTGACCTTTCCTTGAAATAGATGGCCCAGATAAATCCTTTTTGTCTGTGTAAGTGTGTCTAGCACAAATAAGGAAAGAGACGTTGAATGATTCCAACGGATACATTCTTGAAAACACTTCTTCAGTTTCAGCAAGTTCTTCAGAGTTTGAATAGATCAGAGTCTTCTGATGAGATTCAGAACTATGCTGTATCAGAGTCTTCTGCAGCTTGTGTGCTTCTAGCGTGTTGATCATCAGAGCATCTTGACACAGAACTTCAGTACTTGGCAGCGTAGGTACTTTCAGAAACTTCTGTAGATCAATGCTTTGAGAAACTCTTCAATCAATATTCTTCTATACTTCTGATGCTTCAGCTTCAGATGCTTCTGATTATCTTCAGATGCTTCTGGCTATCCTCAGATGCTTCTGACTCAGAATGTTCTGGAGCTTCTTTCTTCAGATCCTTCTGGAGACTACGCTCAGGATCTTCTGTAAGGAGCAAGCAGATTCTTCTGTAAGATGCATCTGGCGCTTCAGATTCAGAATAGCTTCTTGTATTCAAAGGCAGATTTGCTTCTAGAGAGTCAATATAATTTTAATCTGCAGTAAAACTCTCAAACAAATTTTAGAGTATATAATTCTTAAATATAAATTTCCTAACAGTTATCATCAAAACAAAGAGTAATTATTAAGAACCAATCTGTGTTCTAAAAATGGATTCCTTCTGTTGACTTCATGTCATGTTTAGGATAGCCTTGTCCACCATTCCCTTTGGACCTTGTTATAGTCCTTACCGTTTTTATTCTATCCTTAGGATTAGAGTTTCTTAACTCTATGTAAGTGTCATTGCTATGGACACTTACTTCCCCTTTGGACCTTGTTAGAGTCCTTACCCTTTCAACCTAGCATTAGGTTAGACTTTCTTAACTATATGCAAGTGTCATTGCTATAGACACTTACCTTCCCCCTTGGAACCTTGACCTCTATCAAGTGTTCCTCACCCGTAGTTAGTTGAACTACGAATGCTCTAATTTCATCTTTGTTAGGATACGTAGGCACGAGATGCGATGTCTTAGCAAACATACTTAGCAATAAACCCTTAGGTATTTTCCATTAGAACATTCCCAACATTAGCAAACAAACAATAAGCATAACACAAATACAAACAAGAGGTTCCAGTAGAGTACTACAGATACTTAGGGTGCTAGTACCTTCCCTTAGTATAACCAACCCTCGAACCTTAGATCTCTTAGCATTGTTCTTACATTGCACAAATAAGATTTTCTTCAACTCCCTTTCTTTTGGATAAATCAAAGTTTGGTGGTGAACTTCAAAGATTTGTAATTCAAGTTAATTCAATAGTTTGATATTCGATTCTCACCGCAACATATGTAAACTTTGAAGATGCATCTCCTTAAAACAGGAAAAACAAAATCTAGAAAAATATGGAGACGCATCTCCGTAAAATTAGAAAGGCAAAAAATTTCAAAAGATTCCGAAGATGTATCTCCGTAAAAAATGTGCAACATTACATAACTTCCAGAAAATGTAGTTAATGCCCTGAATACCAACAAATTTGTATGCATGTCTAAACAATGTCCATATTTTAAATGTAACTACAAACTAATACATTTTAAACAATCTATTTTACCTAATGCATCCATTACAACTAAAAAATAGAGAGAAAATGAGATACTTACCAATTGAGAGATTTTTTAGTGAAAGCTTAAAGGAGAAGGTAATATATTAGGATTGATTGCAATGAAATTAAAGTAGTGTTAAAGCTTGAAAAATGGTATTGTTAGTTGTTTCTCACAAGCTGCTCTGAAGTTGAAGGATTTTTGAAAGTGTAGAAAATAAAAAAGGAAAGGGGAAGGTTCTGGCACAAGGTATATCAATTAAAACTCATTCAGAGATACATATCTGTAAACCTCACTGAGCAAAAAAGTATAGACTATTAAATTAAGGGTTAATACGGATACGCACCTCTGGAAGTACTTTTTAGAAAAATGGGGCGATTCGTTCACTAAAGCATTGTGGGTGTATAATTTGGGTTCATTCAAAGATGCATCTACGAAATCCAGAGGATTTTGTGACTTTTCAGCATGGTGAACTAGTACCCTTAAGGGTGGGAAAAGTAACACCCAGTTTTAATTGACGACTGTTTTGAAAGCTAATGTTGCTCATTTATCCTCCTTCAAGTCCAATCAAAGGCCGCTTATGTTTATTTATTTGATCATGATCGACAATTATTCAAATAATTATGCAAATCCACACTCAAGATACTTCACCTTTTATATGACTATCAGATAATTTATCGTAAAATAATGATTGTCTAAAAAACTCAACCGTATTAGCTATTTTTAGTCGAGATGCATGCATATTAAGGTGATTTTATTGAGCCATACTAACAGTTGAGTGAGTTTAATGTAATTTATTGTGAAGTCACATCAAATTTGATGTACTGTGTAGGCTAATCGTCTCAAAGTAGGGGTTAGAAGTAGATCAAACAAAGATCGACATTGTTGAGAAGCTTCACCATCAAAATATGTGAAGGGAATTAAAAATTTCCTTAGAAATGTGTTCTCTCCTATTTAAGAGCGGTTGTTGTCATCTATCTCAAAAAAAAAATTCAACAACAACAATTGTAATTTTCATCCCTAAATAATTTAACTAAAATTTCAGTTGTTCTAGAGTCAAACAAGTTTGACCGCCTAAAAAGGTTACAGGAAACACACCAAAAATATTTTATGCTCCATCGTGAAAAGGACCATAGTGACATTAATATGTGTTACTTAGATGATTGAGCAATGTGAACATGTAAGTGTTTTTGACATGATCCACATGGTTAAGCAAGACAGGGCTAAAGAGGTGAAGTTTTGAAGATGTAAACTTAAAGATCTAGCAACAGATCTTGAAGATGTGAACTTAAAGATATGAAATTGTGAAGTCAATTAAAAGTTTAAAAAATTCATTGATTGTTACTTTTTAGTCAAAAAAATTTCTTATACAAGGGAGAGTTCTCCTTATTTTAAAATATACCAGTTATCACTCTTTCTATTTCTTTGTAAGTCTTTTTCACTAAAGATAGTCATAGTGCTAACAGGGTGTTATGCTAGTGATGTGCTATTAGGAAAGTTAAAATTTTCCACAAATATTATCCACAATCTCATAGTCATCGGTAACATTTTAAGTATTGACAGTTAAGCAGTTGTTAAATCGCAGGTAAATGTGAAAATCATAAACAATATTTGATATTGAACTATAAAATATCTACATTTGGGTAAGGATTTTAGTTACATTACTTAAGAAAAAAAAAAGTATTGATAGTTAATATATAACAATATTTGATATTGAACTATAAAATTAGTAAAAATAGGGAGCAGCATTATTTAAATATACTAAAAAGAAAATAAAGACTATGGTCACTGTTTTCTTTTTAGGAGTACTCAAAATAATATAATAATAGTATAACATTTAACCCTTATTCTCCTTATTCATTAAATTATCATAATGAGATTCATTCAGCCATGTGAACACATGTACTTGATGTACTACTCCATGAAGTGCTTCCTAATGGAGGAGATGGTGGGGGTCGTAAGTTAACTGTGGTGCATCCTACACAGACAATTCCATCTTCTTCTTCATCTTCTGATTCTGGTGAGACATCTGACATAGGAGATTCTGACATGTCATAAGATGAATCAGACCGTGCGGGAGAACAGTCTCTTAGTACCATGCTACATGTGCTGCCTTCTACTATATGAGTTAATGCACTAACCACCTACACTCAAATATTACAACAAATTTTAAAAGTTTGTCTTGTAGCATAGACACCGAGACGACACGGATCCTTATGTTTACATTCCGATTATTACAAATGTTGATGTGTAGTATCAGTATCATCATGTCCGGGCTTTATAGGTTATTATGGTTTTAAAAATGACTTAAGATGTTGTTTGCATAGAAAATCATTGATACTATATACTTACTGTATGCATTGATAATCGCTTATGAGGATCTCTGGTGAGACATTTTTCTGCTAAACGAATCATCCAAAAAAGCTAGATGGCAGTCATAGGTATCCATCATCCTTTCATCAATTAAATCTGGATAGTTCCTTTCCTTTAGCAATGGCCTAGCCTGAAAAAATTAAACCAAGTGATCAATATTTGAAAGGAACATAACATGCAAATTGCAATGAATTAGGAATATGACACTTATTTGCTAGGTAACACCGACACTTCATATTGAAGACATGTCTGATGTCCGACATGACTCTGACACATATGATGTGATTACATGAAAAATGAATGTTTGACAAAGTTTGTTACCCATCCAACAAGACTTTTGTGTCCAATCTTTTTGTCTGTGGTCCTCATTCCTGTTATTAGCTGAAGAAGCACCACCCCAAAGGAATACACATCTGATTTGGTTGATACTTTACCAGATTCTGCATATTCTGGTGCCATATATCCTAAAGTTCCAACAACATCTGTTGAGTACATCGAGTCCATTTGTTCAGTTCTAGCCAGACCAAAATCTCCGAGCTGATAAATAAATAGAATAACTAGTTGAATAATTAAGTCTCTAGTATTTCAAAGTTCAATAACTAGTATCATAATATGTGTACTGCATTACCATTGCTTCATAATCATGCGTGACGAGGATGTTACTTGGTCTCACGTCTCTATGTATTATATTATTCTCATGCAAATACCATAAGCCTTTTGCGGCTCCAATAGCGACTTTATCCTGTCAGGCCAAGTAAGAGGCTTTCTCGAGTGTTCTGCATGAATTTGAAATGTAGAGACTTAGTAAATCAAAAATGTATTAATCATAAAATTTAATTTTTATATACTATCAATGTCTAATTGTTTTACACATGCACCGAGTCAAATGTTTTAATGCATCTGTAAAACTCATTTTACACACTTATAGTTTTTATTAGGAGATTCATGACACAAATTTTATTCATTTTAATATCTATTTTGAAGATGATTTTTCTCTTACGCGATAAATGTTGATCAAGTGAGCCATTGCAAACAAATTCATATACAAGATATCTGTTATTTCCCTCAGAACAAGATCCTAGCAGCATGACCACATTTTTCATGTATTGCTTTGCTTAGTGCATTAACTTCAGATTTGGAATTCCTTCTCTCCTTGAAGACTTGCAAACTTATGTTTCTTAACAGCAATCTTGAGTCCTTGCATCTTCCCCCAATAAACAGAACCAAATCCACCTTCTGATAAATAATTCTTTGGCGAAAAACCATGCGTTGCTTCATGGCAGCTCCACATATGTGAATTCTTTCATCAAATCAATTTCGGCCTTTTGTTCTCACACACTTTGCAAACAGAATTCTTGAACTTTTCAACTATTTGATATGTTTATTGGTTGTCTGATATTTCCGAATGCGGTCTCCTTAGGATACATATCAAGAACACTAGTCTTTTGATTATCTGGAATCGGTAATAGGCAATAACCTCTTGCCATATCTAGATCTTTATCTTCCGGTGTTTGTTTTGTTTGACAATTGAAGCTGATGACAGACGATTTTTCCGTTAGATTAGAGCTCGATTTGGAACGGAAAACCACGTTTTCATGCTCCACAAACTCGGTGAGAATTCCGGAGCTCCATTGTCATAACCTGTAAAAGAAATCTTTTGGTTTCCTTGGTCCTCTCAAGTGCTTAATGGAGTTACCACTTTTCATTATTAGCAAAGCACAAGAGAGACTCTCTGTGAAATACTTCGTATATTTCTCATGTCTCTGGAAATATGTTAATAACTTTCTCATTTTTATTGATCATTAAATTAATTTTGAAATTATATAAAATAAAAGTTCCAAAGAGTTAAAGTTACCTATCAAGTATAACTGACGTCGCTTTCAGACGAACGGCAGCTTTTATAGCATGCTCCGGTAACTTGCCCGGAAGCACTTCTATTGAGAACTGAATCTGATTAATTTCATTCATGAAAAGGACTCCATTAGAGAATTTATCAAATCCATAACACCAAATCTAGTCAATTATAGAATAAACTATAGTCTTACTATAAAATATACGATAACAACCAAGTTTTAACTCACCAGATGAGGCCGGTTACATGAATCAAACTATAACATAAAATTGAATAAGATATAATTTTGAAGTGATATATTCCTCAATCTATATACATATATCTATTGAAAGAAGAAAAAATGATAGATCATCTAGTTGCAAAGTTATTATCAAACCTTGTGTTTTTCACACTGGTCAGAAATTTTTCTTATAGAAGAACGATTATGCAGTCTTTCTTTCTTCTTAGCAACCTCTCCTCAACAATATCTGATCAGTACCAAATATTACACCTGAAGAAATTCGAAAAAAAGGGCAATTCTTAAGTTTTTTCTGATATAGCATAGAATGGTAACAGAAACCACAAAAATGAAAGAACTAGGCTTAAGAGACTCACGAAATCTGGCACTAGTTGACTGTTTACATGGGGAAGAATTGCAACAAGTGTAAGGGTATCTCCATGAATCAAGTGAAAAGCCATTAAGGGCCCATTCAAGTGCTTTTGTACTCAAGTCACTAGATGCATGGTGGATCACCACAACCCTTTGTGATTCATCAGACATCATCAACAATACGCTGCTTTAATGTTTAAGCACTTTATATGATTTTTTTCACTGCTAAAAATAGAATTTTTTAGTTGGTTTTGTTTCTTCTTTCTCTATATTGTGTAAGTTGATGCTTTTGATTGGTTTATATTCATGTAAATTGGGTGAACTCAGGGTATCCAAAAGGGACAGCTAAATATGAAGATTCACAAGAATATGGATAGTAAATTCCAGAATAAGATATGTATGAGGCCAAAATCTGAAACAAGGGACAAAAATAAGGATTAAGAAAATATGGAAAAACATTCAGAATCTTTTAATAAATGTCAAACATGGTTTTAATTTAGAAAAATAATATTCTTTTACCAAAATCTCTCACACTATAGTGTAGGTCAGTGTTCATAAATATCGTTAATAATGAAATATTAATAATTATAAATATAATTTTTTAAAAATATAAAATTATTAAAAATTTTTATTTTAGTTTTAAATTGAGACATCCATATATAAAATTGTGTGATTAATTAATTTTATAATTTTATTAATTAATATTTTATATTTTATTAACTAATTTTATTTTACTATTAAAAATTATTTTTAAATATCTAGGCGTTTATTACCAACTTCATAATTTTACTAATTAAACGTTTACATTTCAATTTTACAACTTTGGTTTTATTACTAAAAATTAGTTTTAATATCTAGACATTTATTAACCTAACTTCATCACTTCATTTACTAACTTTTTTATATTTTATTAATCATCTTTTTTACATTATATTAATTAATTTTATTTTGACTACTAAAGAAATCATGCACTGTTTATGTCACTATTTAAGGTTGATGTCATTCTCATCATATTTGTGAATTATGACTTTAGTGTAATGTAGGAGAATGGTCTACAATAACATGGTTGTGTTAATTTAGGTTAATGTTGCACTTGACAATATATTGCGATTGCAATTAATATCTTTGTGATGCTTTTCTACTTTTAAATATCCATCAAATATAAAATTATATATATTATATATATATATATATATATATATATAATATATTATATATATATATATATATATATATTATATAATATATATATATATATACTATATTATATATATATATATAATATATATATATATATTTATATATATATATATATCTAATATATATATATATATATCAATTGCTCTAGTAATTTTCTGCCACTTGTCCATCAAAATATTTGGTTTAATCTGACACATTTTTCTTTTTATGCACACCTTTTAGGCAAGATCTAAATACTTTTTTTTAGATATTTTTGATAAACACTTTTAAATAAGTTTTCTGAAGTGAATCAAGTTAGACTACAAATGCAATGGAAATTGAGGTGCTCCGTTTGTGTCTGATATTAATTCATTTTTTTTCCTCAACAGGGAAGTCCTTTTATACCCATCTCATCTCATTTCTAGATATCATTATGAAGTGTCCCTATAAGTTTCATGATTAAATTATGATAATAATGTCTGTCGTCGTCATCATTTTAATGTAATGTCCCTCTCTATCACTTTTTGTCACTCTCATGTAACCATGGAACTACCCTATAGTCATTACACCGATTATACACACTGTTCGAAAACGTGCCTTCGAGAACCATACAACTCGAGTTCCTACTTGCATCATATGTAGTAACTTGATAATCGTTACTTTTTACAAGTATCTGACATACCGACTTTTCCATGCTTGGCCCAAATGACTTATAACTCGGCTTTAAGAATTTTGGGGTGTACATAAGCCCCCCGATCATGAAGCCCAACAGGATGAATTGTTCAGACAGAGAGCCCTGTAATTCTTTCTTTTTAAATGGGTTTTACTTCCACCCGGCTAGGTTTAATCCAACAGTTACCTTGTAATTTGCTAACGCGTGATAGTGGGATATTAAGAGTAATGGTGATGACTGTCTTATCATATCTCCTCTCTCTCCTTGCCATAATGGCTTTTATGGGGAAGCCAATCGCCATCATAACTCTAGTTCGATAGAGTTTCTAAACCGTTTTAAATTTCTTTCCATAAAATCCCAACTTTCATTGCATCTTTGTTCATCATTCTAGACCCTTTTCTTATTTCTTCAAGATTGTTGTCCAGAGGCTAGTTTGCTTGCAAGCACAAATCTCAGGTATTACTTTTTTGCCTTACTTATGCCTACTTAGTTCTTTTATCATGGTTATAATACGCGAGTGCAATGATTCGGCAAATATACTGATTCCCCTCATTGCTCGAGAGAGAAGTAAATTCTAGGATGCATGCAAGAAAGAATGTGAGGGTTATCTAGGGCAAGTAAAATTCGATCAAATCATTAAGGAAGTTTATGGAAAAATTTATTCACCTTGTAGTGAAACTGATTCAGAATCTTCATCATCAGGTTATGTGGACATTGTAATGGAGATGACGAGGTCGTTTATTGATAAAGAATTCCTAAGCTACAACCGCAACACGATTGATGATAGTGATATTTCTAAACTCCAATCTAACAAGAAGATTTCTTCAATCAGGAAAGAAAAAGATGTCGTGTTGGAACCTTGTGTGAGTAGTGAAAGATTTTGTATCACTCGACCAATGGGAGTATCAGACGATTGTTTTTATTTCTATTCAGGGGTAATTGAGGATTTTAAGATCTGTACCCCTTTTACTAACTTTGAATCCGATCTCCATAAAACCCTAAATTATCTTCCCTTCTCAATTATGCCCATGTGGTTGGGGATTTATTAAAGCATTTAAAATCGTTTGTGAGGCAGTGAACATTGTAACGCCCCGATTTCGATTGTCTCTTTTATCGAGTCCCTACTTAATTTAATTGGACGAATATTATTTTTGATATGGAATTTGCATAGAGATATGTTAAGTTTACATATGTTTCTATTTTAACCGATTTTGAGAGTTTTCGGGGAAAATAGTTTGGAGGGTATTTTGGACATTTCCTATTTAATGATAAGTGGGATATTTTATGGGATATTGAATTAATAGATGTTTTGGAGAAATAATGAGAAGGATATTAAAGGGGAAATAGAAGAGAAAAGAAGGATAAGAAAAAAAGGAAGGAAAGAAAAGAGGAAGACGGAAAAGGAGGAGAAAAGAGAAGAAGAAGAAGAAGAAAAGTGTGGGATCATCAAGAACACCTCAAAGCTTCGATTAATCCAAGGTAAGGGTGTGAAATCTTACTATCTAAATCAATATGTATGATTATGTATGTGTATGGTTGATTGAGTTAGGGTTTTGGGGAGTTTCCTATAATTTCCGTTTTAGGTCGAAATTGATTCGATCGGTAGAAATCTAGCTTTGTTTAATGAAAATGAGAATAAGTGGTAGGATTTATGTCAGGAAACGTTAGGTTATGATTACTGGAGCAAGTGGGGAATTATCGGGTGAATTTATCGGCTGTTTCGAATTCTGAACAGTGGGGAGAAGTTCTGTTCGCAGACGCTCGCTAGCAGCTCGCTAGGCGAGCAGGTCGCGAGTGTTCGCTAGCATCTCGCTAGGCGAGTGCGTAGCGAACGGTCCCAGACTTGGGACAGAATGGTATTGTGGTCTTTCGCTAGTAGCGAAGGGAGTAGCGAAGAGCTCGCTGGGGGTTCGCTGTGGCGAACGAGGTAGCGAGCAATGTTTGGAGGTTCTGTTTGCACTCGCTAGCAGTTCGCTAGGCGAGGATGTAGCGAACATTCGCTAGTAGCTCGCTAGGCGAGCGTGTAGCGAACGTAGCAGAATGAGTTTCTCTCCTGTTGTGTACTGTTGTGGCTTGGGACCCTGATTGCGATCGACCTTCCCTCGATTTAAAAGCAGGTATGCTGGCCCATGAGGTGTTGTGGGTAGCCGAATGGCGTGAATCCTAGTTTATGGTTTGTGAAGCGTGAGTGTGGCCGATTGGCAATTTTATGCAATCCTTAGATCGAATAGGATGGCATGATGAGATGATCGAGTTCGTTGTCGTTGGCATGATAATATGAATGTATGAGAACATAATAGGATTATGTGGGCATTGAGTAGTGAACGTAGTGTCGGAGTGGATTACACTAGGGTAGAATGATGTGATATCATTCCTAGTTGCGGGCTCGTTTGGGTAGGATGACGTGATATCGTTCCTAATGAGGCACAAACAATATTGTAGTGCGTTAGGAGTATTCCGAATGAGGTGTGATTGATGGGTGCACTAGGGTAGAATGGTATAACATCATTCCTAGTGGCTGTGTATTATATTTGATCCCGTGTAGGATCTGCAGAACCTCGCTTGAGGCGATGGTTATATTTGATCCCGTGTAGGATCTGCAGAACCTCGCTTGATGTGATGGTTATATTTGATCCCGTGTAGGATCTGCAGAACCTCGCTTGATGCGATGGTTATATTTGATCTCGTGTAGGATCTGCAGAACCTCGCTTGATGCGATGGTTATATTTGATCCCGTGTAGGATCTGCAGAACCTCGCTTGATGCGATGGTTATATTTGATCCCGTGTAGGATCTGCAGAACCTCGCTTGATGCGATGGTTATATTTGATCCCGTGTAGGATCTGCAGAACCTCGCTTGATGCGATGGTTATATTTGATCCCGTGTAGGATCTGCAGAACCTCGCTTGATGCGATGGTTATATTTGATCCCGTGTAGGATCTGCAGAACCTCGCTTGATGCGATGGTTATATTTGATCCCGTGTAGGATCTGCAGAACCTCGCTTGATGCGATGGTTATATTTGATCCCGTGTAGGATCTGCAGAACCTCGCTTGATGCGACGGTTATTTGATCCCGTGGAGGATTTGATAAGTGATAGGTTCATAGGGAGAATCTGGCGGATGAATGAGTCGGTCCCTATGAGTTGCACTATCATCTTCAGATTATGAACGGAGAATAATCTTTAAGAATATAATAGTATATATGTATGTCTGGTCTGATAGATGGGAGGATGACGTTGAAGTAAGCGTGGAGGGGTTGTACTCACTAGGGTAGGATGGCAATGTGTCGTTCCTAGTGAAGAAGTTACCGGGTAGAATGACTGAGATGTTGTTCCCGGTAGGTTATGAGCGATATGCCCATAACCCGGAAAGAGGATTGAGGATATTAGATGAGTATTATAGGAATCGCACGGCATGGTTGCGGTTGTTATATGTAATATGCATGCGTGCAGGAATTGATGGGACGCGGATAGCGAATAAATGAATGTGTAGGATATTGACTAATGGATGGATGGTTTAGTGTGAGTGTATACGTCTAAGTGTATTTGATGTGGTGAGAATTTATTATTACGCACCGTAGCGAAAATCTGTAGAATATAGGCATTCGGTACTTGTGTATTTCTATACACACACACACACACACACACACACACACACACATATATATATATATATATATATATATATATATATATATATATATATATATTATGCCTTGATTATTATGATAATGTTTCTCACCCTTCTGTTGTTTTATGATGCCCTGCGAGGCATTGCAGATTAGGATTCGCTGGAGGTTTCCTTTGGAGTATAGTTCCTTTCCCTCGTGTCGGTCGCTCTGATATGTAACTTTGGGTAGATAGGCTTGTTGATTGCCTTAATGATGTTTTGTTTGTATGTGAATAGAGTTGTGAACAACCAGATGACATGTAATTACGTTTTGTCATGTCTTAAGTGAATATATATATGTTTTAGTCTTCCGCTTTAAGAGAAAACATGAATATGTAATTTCGAAGAATCATGCGTTTATTTTTAGTTGAGATTTACCCCTTTTGAGTTAATTCTTTTTAAACATTAATATTCATGTGGTCGTTTCGTGAGTATTGTGACGCACTTCTTTTATACCTAAATGCAAATATACTCTGATTAAAATAAAAACACTTGTATTCATGACTATATGATTTGATATGTGATTATTTTGGGGTATAGAAAGGGGGCGTTACAAAGTGGTATCAGAGCAGGTCGGTCCATCCGGCCAAGTGTCTAATGTTGGTTGTTCCCTTGTACGCGACATGTGTGTGAAGACACTATCGGTACGTGCTTGTTGTTTAACCATTGTCTGCAGATGTAAGAATGATCCAAGTGGGGGAGAACTTGTGGTTCTCCAGGATGCTACAAGTGTGGGGCTGTAGCTCGGTGTATTGTTAAACATCGGGAGCTTGTGTTATCCCGTGTTGGAGGAGAAGGCGGTGTTATGTCTCTGTGGAGAGGTTCGAGGAGTTTTGAGAAGAACTGTCAACAATTTGTGCGTTGGTTTTGACGAACCCGACTAAACCATATGTTGCGTTTCATGATGCTTTGGTGGCACGCTGGGAAGATGCGTTAAATGCACACCAGCAAAGTTCCGAGTGTGCTTTATGGAAAATAGGGGTACAAGGATAGTCATCTGAAGAGTGACTTAGAGTTGGTCGCGGTTGTGTGTTCGTGCCAGAGGTTGGGAGCTTCAATTGTTCAGTAAGGTTTGAGGCGAGTAATGACCTTGAGAACCTAAAGTGTTTTTGCACAGTAAGGCCGATAATGGGCTAAAGAAATTTTTTATGCAAGATATAGCATGGGGGTTTGACCTTCTTTCCAATGTCAAGCCTGAGATATCAATGCTATCGAGGGATGGTAAATGGATCAAACTTCAAAAGCCAAGGAAGAGCTACGAGGATACCATAAGGACTATTTTGATCACTGTTTACTTCATGCATTTTGTGAAGAAGAATCCAGAAACATCAGCAAAATCTGTGTGGGATAGCTTGAGTAAGAATAAGGATTTTAGTTACTATGAAGTTAAGCCTTCGCATAATGATTTGTTAAACCATATGGCTTTAATGGGCGAAGCTACCACAAAGGATGTTGTCTTAGCAAAGTCCAAGCTTTTGCTCACAGTTCTGAAAGATAAGGATACAATGAGGAATATGATTTTAGTTAAGAGAATTCTGGATTGAATAAGTGGACTGACCCTTTTTCTGTTGATGAGGACTAGTCATTCTAGGTTGGAACTGGTTGTAATGAATATCGCTGAGGTGATAAAGATTGTATGTTGTATCGTCGAAATATTGAGTCAAATGAGAATCTGAAGCCTTGTATGGCAGGGGGGACGTAGGACTCCTTTGTAATAATATGATTCAGGCGAGAGTGTTGTACTCGGACCCGAGATTTGTGCGTGAGACGACTGAAGAGGATAGAGGATCCAAGAGAGGCCGTGTTTTAGGGGTTACAATAGTAACCGGTGTTAGTCGAGCTTGGAGTTCGGGAACACACTGTGTCTTGTTGAACCTGTACAAGAGTAGCGCGGCAGAAGAGTGGGAAATAGCATGTTAGATTGTTGTACCGCCGGAGAGAAAAGTCGGATTTGAATTCCGTTGATTCTATGGTGAGTGGGAGCGAAGACATTAGGATGATGATGATGGATAAAAGTTTGTATCCGAGATTCAAACTCATTGGGGGTAGAATGACTAGTGTGTCATTCCCGGTGAGGTATGAGTTTTATGGTTGCAATCACTAGGGTAGAATGACTATGCGTCGTTCCTAGTGAGACGATCACCAGGGTAGAATGACTGAGATGTCGTTCCTGGTGGAGTGTATGTGGAGTGCCTGTAATCTCCAATGGAGATTGGTGTAGATTGACAGTCTTAATTGAGTCACGCGGCATGACTATGTTTGTGGTACGGAAGTATGCACGTGGGCGATCATGTGCAACTTGAGAATTAGAGAGCGGACGCGATGTTACGTCCGGTATGGTTTGAATCAGGTAATATTTTCGAGGACGAAAATTCCTAAGTGGGGGAGAGTTGTAACGCCCCGATTTCGATTGTCTCTTTTATCGAGTCCCTACTTAATTTAATTGGACGAATATTATTTTTGATATGGAATTTGTGTGGATATATGTTAAGTTTACATATTATTCTATTTTAACCGATTTTGAGAGTTTTCGGGGAAAATAGTTTGAAGGGTATTTTGGACATTTCCTATTTAATGATAAGTGGGATATTTTATGGGATATTGAATTAATAGATGTTTTGGAGAAATAATGACAAGGATATTAAAGGGGAAATAGAAGAGAAAAGAAGGATAAGAAAAAAAAGGAAGGAAAGAAAAGAGGAAGAAGGAAAAGGAGGAGAAAAGAGAAGAAGAAGAAGAAAAGTGTGGGATCATCAAGAACAGCTCAAAGCTTCGATTAATCCAAGGTAAGGGTGTGAAATCTTACTATCTAAATCAATATGTATGATTATGTATGTGTATGGTTGATTGAGTTAGGGTTTTGGGGAGTTTCCTATAATTTCCGTTTTAGGTCGAAATTGATTCGATCGGTAGAAATCTAGCTTTGTTTAATGAAAATGAGAATAAGTGGTAGGATTTATGTCGGGAAACGTTAGGTTATGATTATTGGAGCAAGTGGGGAATTATCGGGTGAATTTATCGGCTGTTTCGAATTCTGAACAGTGGGGGAGAAGTTCTGTTCGCAGACGCTCGCTAGCAGCTCGCTAGGCGAGCAGGTCGCGAGTGTTCGCTAGCATCTCGCTAGGCGAGTGCGTAGCGAACGGTCCCAGACTTGGGACAGAATGGTATTGTGGTCTTTCGCTAGTAGCGAAGGAGTAGCAAAGAGCTCGTTGGGGGTTCGCTGTGGCGAACGAGGTAGCGAGCAATGTTTGGAGGTTCTGTTTGCACTCGCTAGCAGTTCGCTAGGCGAGGATGTAGCGAACGTTCGCTAGTAGCTCGCTAGGCGAGCGTGTAGCGAACGTAGCAGAATGAGTTTCTCTCCTGTTGTGTACTGTTGTGGCTTGGGACCCTGATTGCGATCGACCTTCCCTCGATTTAAAAGCGGGTATGGTGGCCCATGAGGTGTTGTGGGTAGCCGAATGGCGTGAATCCTAGTTTATGGTTTGTGAAGCGTGAGTGTGGCCGATTGGCAATTTTATGCAATCCTTAGATCGAATAGGATGGCATGATGAGATGATCGAGTTCGTTGTCGTTGGCATGATAATATGAATGTATGAGAACATAATAGGATTATGTGGGCATTGAGTAGTGAACGTAGTGTCGGAGTGGATTACACTAGGGTAGAATGATGTGATATCATTCCTAGTTGCGGCTCGTTTGGGTAGGATGACGTGATATCGTTCCTAATGAGGCACAAACAATATTGTAGTGCGTTAGGAGTATTCCGAATGAGGTGTGATTGATGGGTGCACTAGGGTAGAATGGTATAACATCATTCCTAGTGGCTGTGTATTATATTTGATCCCGTGTAGGATCTGCAGAACCTCGCTTGAGGCGATGGTTATATTTGATCCCGTGTAGGATCTGCAGAACCTCGCTTGATGTGATGGTTATATTTGATCCCGTGTAGGATCTGCAGAACCTCGCTTGATGCGATGGTTATATTTGATCTCGTGTAGGATCTGCAGAACCTCGCTTGATGCGATGGTTATATTTGATCCCGTGTAGGATCTGCAGAACCTCGCTTGATGCGATGGTTATATTTGATCCCGTGTAGGATCTGCAGAACCTCGCTTGATGCGATGGTTATATTTGATCCCGTGTAGGATCTGCAGAACCTCGCTTGATGCGATGGTTATATTTGATCCCGTGTAGGATCTGCAGAACCTCGCTTGATGCGATGGTTATATTTGATCCCGTGTAGGATCTGCAGAACCTCGCTTGATGCGATGGTTATATTTGATCCCGTGTAGGATCTGCAGAACCTCGCTTGATGCGATGGTTATATTTGATCCCGTGTAGGATCTGCAGAACCTCGCTTGATGCGACGGTTATTTGATCCCGTGGAGGATTTGATAAGTGATAGGTTCATAGGAGAATCTGGCGGATGAATGAGTCGGTCCCTATGAGTTGCACTATCATCTTCAGATTATGAACGGAGAATAATCTTTAAGAATATAATAGTATATATGTATGTCTGGTCTGATAGATGGGAGGATGACGTTGAAGTAAGCGTGGAGGGGTTGTACTCACTAGGGTAGGATGGCAATGTGTCGTTCCTAGTGAAGAAGTTACCGGGGTAGAATGACTGAGATGTTGTTCCCGGTAGGTTATGAGCGATATGCCCATAACCCGGGAAAGAGGATTGAGGATATTAGATGAGTATTATAGGAATCGCACGGGCATGGTTGCGGTTGTTATATGTAATATGCATGCGTGCAGGAATTGATGGGACGCGGATAGCGAATAAATGAATGTGTAGGATATTGACTAATGGATGGATGGTTTAGTGTGAGTGTATACGTCTAAGTGTATTTGATGTGGTGAGAATTTATTATTACGCACCGTAGCGAAAATCTGTAGAATATAGGCATTCGGTACTTGTGTATTTCTATACACACACACACACACACACACACACACACACACATATATATATATATATATATATATATATATATATATATATATATATATATATATATATATATTATGCCTTGATTATTATGATAATGTTTCTCACCCTTCTGTGTTTTTATGATGCCCTGCGAGGCATTGCAGATTAGGATTCGCTGGAGGTTTCCTTTGGAGTATAGTTCCTTTCCCTCGTGTCGGTCGCTCTGATATTAACTTTGGGTAGATAGGCTTGTTGATTGCCTTAATGATGTTTTGTTTGTATGTGAATAGAGTTGTGAACAACCAGATGACATGTAATTACGTTTTGTCATGTCTTAAGTGAATATATATATGTTTTAGTCTTCCGCTTTAAGAGAAAACATGAATATGTAATTTCGAAGAATCATGCGTTTATTTTTAGTTGAGATTTACCCCTTTTGAGTTAATTCTTTTTAAACATTAATATTCATGTGGTCGTTTCGTGAGTATTGTGACGCACTTCTTTTATACCTAAATGCAAATATACTCTGATTAAAATAAAAACACTTGTATTCATGACTATATGATTTGATATGTGATTATTTTGGGGTATAGAAAGGGGGCGTTACAAAGTGGTATCAGAGCAGGTCGGTCCATCCGGCCAAGTGTCTAATGTTGGTTGTTCCCTTGTACGCGACATGTGTGTGAAGACACTATCGGTACGTGCTTGTTGTTTAACCATTGTCTGCAGATGTAAGAATGATCCAAGTGGGGGAGAACTTGTGGTTCTCCAGGATGCTACAAGTGTGGGGCTGTAGCTCGGTGTATTGTTAAACATCGGGAGCTTGTGTTATCCGTGTTGGAGGAGAAGGCGGTGTTATGTCTCTGTGGAGAGGTTCGAGGAGTTTTGAGAAGAACTGTCAACAATTTGTGCGTTGGTTTTGACGAACCCGACTAAACCATATGTTGCGTTTCATGATGCTTTGGTGGCACGCTGGGAAGATGCGTTAAATGCACACCAGCAAAGTTCCGAGTGTGCTTTATGGAAAATAGGGGTACAAGGATAGTCATCTGAAGAGTGACTTAGAGTTGGTCGCGGTTGTGTGTTCGTGCCAGAGGTTGGGAGCTTCAATTGTTCAGTAAAGGTTTGAGGCGAGTAATGACCTTGAGAACCTAAAGTGTTTTGCACAGTAAGGCCGATAATGGGCTAAAGAAATTTTTATGCAAGATATAGCATGGGGGTTTGACCTTCTTTCCAATGTCAAGCCTGAGATATCAATGCTATCGAGGGATGGTAAATGGATCAAACTTCAAAAGCCAAGGAAGAGCTACGAGGATACCATAAGGACTATTTTGATCACTGTTTACTTCATGCATTTTGTGAAGAAGAATCCAGAAACATCAGCAAAATCTGTGTGGGATAGCTTGAGTAAGAATAAGGATTTTAGTTACTATGAAGTTAAGCCTTCGCATAATGATTTGTTAAACCATATGGCTTTAATGGGCGAAGCTACCACAAAGGATGTTGTCTTAGCAAAGTCCAAGCTTTTGCTCACAGTTCTGAAAGATAAGGATACAATGAGGAATATGATTTTAGTTAAGAGAATTCTGGATTGAATAAGTGGACTGACCCTTTTTCTGTTGATGAGGACTAGTCATTCTAGGTTGGAACTGGTTGTAATGAATATCGCTGAGGTGATAAAGATTGTATGTTGTATCGTCGAAATATTGAGTCAAATGAGAATCTGAAGCCTTGTATGGCAGGGGGGACGTAGGACTCCTTTGTAATAATATGATTCAGGCGAGAGTGTTGTACTCGGACCCGAGATTTGTGCGTGAGACGACTGAAGAGGATAGAGGATCCAAGAGAGGCCGTGTTTTAGGGGTTACAATAGTAACCGGTGTTAGTCGAGCTTGGAGTTCGGGAAACACACTGTGTCTTGTTGAACCTGTACAAGAGTAGCGCGGCAGAAGAGTGGGAAATAGCATGTTAGATTGTTGTACCGCCGGAGAGAAAAGTCGGATTTGAATTCCGTTGATTCTATGGTGAGTGGGAGCGAAGACATTAGGATGATGATGATGGATAAAAGTTTGTATCCGAGATTCAAACTCATTGGGGGTAGAATGACTAGTGTGTCATTCCCGGTGAGGTATGAGTTTTATGGTTGCAATCACTAGGGTAGAATGACTATGCGTCGTTCCTAGTGAGACGATCACCAGGGTAGAATGACTGAGATGTCGTTCCTGGTGGAGTGTATGTGGAGTGCCTGTAATCTCCAATGGAGATTGGTGTAGATTGACAGTCTTAATTGAGTCACGCGGCATGACTATGTTTGTGGTACGGAAGTATGCACGTGGGCGATCATGTGCAACTTGAGAATTAGAGAGCGGACGCGATGTTACGTCCGGTATGGTTTGAATCAGGTAATATTTTCGAGGACGAAAATTCCTAAGTGGGGGAGAGTTGTAACGCCCCGATTTCGATTGTCTCTTTTATCGAGTCCCTACTTAATTTAATTGGACGAATATTATTTTTGATATGGAATTTGTGTGGATATATGTTAAGTTTACATATTATTCTATTTTAACCGATTTTGAGAGTTTTCGGGGAAAATAGTTTGAAGGGTATTTTGGACATTTCCTATTTAATGATAAGTGGGATATTTTATGGGATATTGAATTAATAGATGTTTTGGAGAAATAATGAGAAGGATATTAAAGGGGAAATAGAAGAGAAAAGAAGGATAAGAAAAAAAGGAAGGAAAGAAAAGAGGAAGAAGGAAAAGGAGGAGAAAAGAGAAAGAAGAAGAAGAAAAGTGTGGGATCATCAAGAACAGCTCAAAGCTTCGATTAATCCAAGGTAAGGGTGTGAAATCTTACTATCTAAATCAATATGTATGATTATGTATGTGTATGGTTGATTGAGTTAGGGTTTTGGGGAGTTTCCTATAATTTCCGTTTTAGGTCGAAATTGATTCGATCGGTAGAAATCTAGCTTTGTTTAATGAAAATGAGAATAAGTGGTAGGATTTATGTCGGGAAACGTTAGGTTATGATTATTGGAGCAAGTGGGGGGAATTATCGTGTGTGAATTTATCGGCTGTTTCGAATTCTGAACAGTGGGGAGAAGTTCTGTTCGCAGACGCTCGCTAGCAGCTCGCTAGGCGAGCAGGTCGCGAGTGTTCGCTAGCATCTCGCTAGGCGAGTGCGTAGCGAACGGTCCCAGACTTGGGACAGAATGGTATTGTGGTCTTTCGCTAGTAGCGAAGGGAGTAGCAAAGAGCTCGTTGGGGGTTCGCTGTGGCGAACGAGGTAGCGAGCAATGTTTGGAGGTTCTGTTTGCACTCGCTAGCAGTTCGCTAGGCGAGGATGTAGCGAACGTTCGCTAGTAGCTCGCTAGGCGAGCGTGTAGCGAACGTAGCAGAATGAGTTTCTCTCCTGTTGTGTACTGTTGTGGCTTGGGACCCTGATTGCGATCGACCTTCCCTCGATTTAAAAGCGGGTATGTTGGCCTATGAGGTGCTATGGGTAGCCGAATGGCGTGAATCCTAGTTTATGGTTTGTGAAGCGTGAGTGTGGCCGATCAGCAATTTTATGCAATCGCTAGATCGAATAGGATGGCATGATGAGATGATCGAGTTCATTGCCGTTGGTATGATAATACTAATGTATGAGAACATAATAGGATTATGTGGGCATTGAGTAGTGAACGTAGTGTCGGAGTGGATTACACTAGGGTAGAATGATGTGATATCATTCCTAGTTGCGGGCTCGTTTGGGTAGGATGACGTGATATCGTTCCTAATGAGGCACAAACAATATTGTAGTGCGTTAGGAGTATTCCGAATGAGGTGTGATTGATGGGTGCACTAGGGTAGAATGGTATAACATCATTCCTAGTGGCTGTGTATTATATTTGATCCCGTGTAGGATCTGCAGAACCTCGCTTGAGGCGATGGTTATATTTGATCCCGTGTAGGATCTGCAGAACCTCGCTTGATGCGATGGTTATATTTGATCCCGTGTAGGATCTGCAGAACCTCGCTTGATGCGATGGTTATATTTGATCCCGTGTAGGATCTGCAGAACCTCGCTTGATGCGATGGTTATATTTGATCCCGTGTAGGATCTGCAGAACCTCGCTTGATGCAATGGTTATATTTGATCCCAGTGTAGGATCTGCAGAACCTCGCTTGATACGATGGTTATATTTGATCCCGTGTAGGATCTGCAGAACCTCGCTTGATGCGATGGTTATATTTGATCCCGTGTAGGATCTGCAGAACCTCGCTTGATGCGATGGTTATATTTGATCCCGCGTAGGATCTGCAGAACCTCGCTTGATGCGACGGTTATTTGATCCCGTGGAGGATTTGATAAGTGATAGGTTCATAGGAGAATCTGGCGGATGAATGAGTCGGTCCCTATGAGTTGCACTATCATCTTCAGATGATGAACGGAGAATAATATCTAAGAATATAATAGTATATATGTATGTATGGTCTGATAGATGGGAAGATGACGTTGAAGTAAGCGTGGAGGGGTTGTACTCACTAGGGGTAGGATGGCAATGTGTCGTTCCTAGTGAAGAAGTTACCGGGGTAGAATGACTGAGATGTTGTTCCCGGTAGGTTATGAGCGATATGCCCATAACCCGGAAAGAGGATTGAGGATATTAGATGAGTATTATACGAATCGCACGGCATGGTTGCGGTTGTTATATGTAATATGCATGCGTGCAGGAATTGATGGGACGCGGATAGCGAATAAATGAATGTGTAGGATATTGACTAATGGGTGGATGGTTTAGTGTGAGTGTATACGTCTAAGTGTATTTGATGTGGTGAGAATTTATTATTACGCACCGTAGCGAAAAGCTGTAGAATATAGGCATTCGGTACTTGTGTATTTCTATACACACACACACACACACACACACACACACACACACACACACACACACACACACATACACACACACACACACACACACACACACACACATATATATATATATATATATATATGATATATATATATATATATATATATATATATTATATATATATATATATATATATATATATATATATATATATATATATATATATATATATATATATATATATATATATATATATATATATATATATATATTATGCCTTGATTATTATGATAATGTTTCTCACCCTTCTGTTGTTTTATGATGCCCTGCGAGGCATTGCAGATTAGGATTCGCTAGAGGTTTCCTTTGGAGTATAGTTCCTTTCCCTCATGTCGGTCGCTCTGATATGTAACTTTGGGTAGATAGGCTTGTTGATTGCCTTAATGATGTTTTGTTTGTATGTGAATAGAGTTGTGAACAACCAGATGACATGTAATTACGTTTTGTCATGTCTTAAGTGAATATATATATGTTTTAGTCTTTCGCTTTAAGAGAAAACATGAATATGTAATTTCGAAGAATCATGCGTTTATTTTTAGTTGAGATTTACCCCTTTTGAGTTAATTCTTTTTTAACATTAATATTCATGTGGTCGTTTCGTGAGTATTGTGACGCACTTCTTTTATACCTAGATGTAAATATACTCTGATGAAAATAAAAACCACTTGTATTCATGACTATATGATTTGATATGTGATTATTTTGGGGTATAGAAAGGGGGCGTTACAAACATAATACCCATTTTAGGTTTATTCTTTCTTTCTTTGAGTTAAAAGGGGCGGACAAAGAAGGTTGGATTTCCCATAGTGGAATTCCAGGGAAACGTTTCCTCCAAGCTTATACGACCAACTACAAAGGCTTTAAAGATAACTTTCTTCGGGTAAAAAGTGGGAAAAGGTGCCCCTAAGTTATGTATGCGTTAGATGGGGGCCATCGCTTCCTGATTTCCTAGACGGATAATTCGTTGCGGTGTCCAACTTTGACTATAAAAAGTTAGATGCTTTGAGATATAAGCTTTATCTATTCTAGATGCTTTTCCGGTAGTAAAGATCAAGGATTTACTAAACATGTTCGATGATCCAGAACAAACCTCTAACTTCTTAGGTAATGTTTATATGTCTTTTACTATACTCTAGTGATCTTTTTATGTCACTCATTTGAATTTATTTGCTCATTCCTTTTTAGATAAAATGATAAGTTTTAAGTTGAAGGACCAGAAGAAGCTGATGGCTGAAGCGAGGGCGAGGCGGGGAGAATAATCTGCCTATAAGATCGACTTGTCTGATATTTAAACACAGACCTTTAAGAAAAGAAAAGTAGATGCTAAGAAAGCAGCCCTAGGTGCTACGGAGCCCTAAGGTGTCTCTCTTCCACCTCCTAGAAGCTCGAAGTCAAGTTCCCATAAGAAGATGAAAACCTTGATGGGTGATCCTGAAGGTGAGAGAAAATTACTTAGAAGGGGGGGGGGGGTGAATAAGCATGACAAATAATCAAAGATTCAAACACAGTTTATTTTTATCCTGGTTCGTTGAACTCAACTACTCCAGTCCACCCTCTCAAGAGTGATTTGCCTTTCTCAGTCAAGGACTTAATTCACTATTTAATCTTTAATCAAACAGATTACAATAGTAACACCTAAGAACAACTGTTTTTAGTCTTCTCAAGAGCTACTGATCCCAACTGGATCCTCTTAAGGAAACCTTTACAATCAATGTAAAACTAATACAAGAGTAAAAATGCTTCTAAAAAGCTATTATCACAACTGTGATATTTCTCTTAAGTTTAAGAACAATGTTACAACAAATAAAATATAAGAGCTTTGAGAGATTTGCTTTGAGTAATTTTTGCAAGTGGTTCGTTACTGAAGAAGATGGAGTGGACTTCTTTATATAGGCACTTAGATCTATGAAGTCTTCTCAACGTTGAAGGTTTTGCTGAAAAGCCTGGAGCCTTTTGTCTTTACATTGGAGGTTGTGCTGAAAAAGCCCTGATGCCTTTTGTCTTTTACTTTGCAGAAACTTTCCTTAGAATGGAATGCACAGATAAAACCTTTTTGTCTGTGTTCTTGTGTCTAGCATAAAAGAGGAAAGAGCTGTTGAGATATGCTAACATACATATTCAAATCTTCTTCACTAACTAAGTTCAGCTATCAACATCATAGTCTGGATCTTCAGAATCTCCAGAGTAGAGATCTTCTGGATCTTCAGAGTCTTGGGATGTTTTTCAGATTGTGCTGAATTAGAGTATGTGCAGCTTGTGTGCTTGAGCGTGTAATTCTGTCAGAGTAGAGTCTTCTATATCAGATTCTCAATACTTATGCAGCACAGTATCTTCAGAGTCTTCTGATGACTAAGCTTCTGAACTCTCAGAGTCTTTTATTCTTTAGAGGCTTCTGCTTCAAAATCTTTGGTAGATAGCACTCAGATTCTTCTGGAGGCAGCGTTTAGATCTTCATCTAAGATGCTCTTGAACCTTTGAAGCCTTTCATAATATCATTGTTCAGATTCAAATTTGCTCTTTAAGAATATTTTCTTTAGTACCTGTAGCAAACAGTCTAGAACAAATTTAGAGTATATAATTCTTGAATACAAAATTCATAAGTGTTATCATCAAAACATAGAGATATTACTAAGAAACAATCTGTGTTCTTACAATCTCCCCCTTTTGATGATGACAAAACATGAGAAATTTTGTTCAATAAAAAGATATGAATTATAACTCCCCTTGAGATTAACAATCTCCCCCTGAAATAAATATTCTAATAGAAGAAAACACTTCCCTTTTTGATTAAGTATATTTCAGATTCAGAGCCTGATGTAAGAGGATTGACTTTCAGAATCAAATCTTGATACCAGATAATTAAGACTTCCTTCAGTCAGAGCGCCTGGTTATCATCTTGCTTGAATTATCTTCCAGAGTAAAGGTATCAGAGTAAGCTATCAGAGTTGATTGAATACTCAAATTTGCTTTGAAGATCAAGTTCTGGTTGGAAAAGTCTCAGGGTAACTTCAATGAATTATGTCAGATATATCAATGTAATCTGAAAGACTTAAATTCAAAGTAAGTTAATAAAATGTCTGAATTTCAGTTTTAGTAATTGCTTATAGTTTGAACAATCAGATTCTCTTTTTAAAGGCAAAAAGATACATAAGAAAAGAAGCATATAGAAGAAAAAATATCAACATTCAATTAAACATATCAAAGTTCATAGTCAAACAGGAAGATGCCAAAAATCATAACACAACAATAAGAAAACAACAAGAGCAATAACATGTGCAAGAACATTAAATAAAACTAAGTCTGGCGTGAGGCAATAAGGGTCAGAAGCTCTGTCATTTGGCAGTTGACTCTTCTTGCTTAGACATCCAGGTCTTGATCTCATTAGTTGTTTTCTCTTGCTTGACCATCCAATCTTTTATTTCCTTGACATCATTCACAAGCTCTGTGACCACAGATGAAGAAAGAGCAGATGCAGTAGCAGCAGGGTTCTCTTCAGACTGGTTCTCTTCAGAAGCTTGTTCAACCATTTCAGATTCAGGAGCCTCTGGAGGAGCAGCTTCCAGAAGCAACACAGGAGGAGGAGGAGGCATGTTCATCAGAGTTATCTTGATTAATTCTGCAAACTGAACCTTGGCAAGCTTAGAGCATTTAGCTCTAACTTTTAAAGCAGCTTTGTTGAACATCCAGATGAAACGCTTCCAAGCAGTATTTGAAACAGTTGGATCTAAACTTGACATGCACACATCCTTAACACGAGCATATTCAGAATCTATCTCCTTCTTGAATATTTCAAACATAGCATTAACACATGATCCTAAATCTGACTGTTCAGACTGTTCAGAGGGTTTAGGATTAGGAGTGTTAACAGGAGTAGGCTCAGATGGTGTAGGTTCAGATGGTTGTGGTTGAGGTGATGTGGGTTGAGATGTTTGGATGTCAGATTGAGGGAGTTCAGATGGTTTAGGAATGGTTTGTGTTTCAAATAGATTGGTTTCAGATGGTTGAGGGATAGTTTGGGTTTCAGATGTTTGGGTTTCAGATGGTTGAATTTCAGATAGTTGTGGTTGAGGTGGAGAGTTTGGTGGAGTATGAAACATGGAAATGTTAACATGTTCCTTCATAGCACTTTCAGAACGTGCTTGTTTGAGGGATTCTGGTTCAAATCAGATGAACCAGATGATTCACAATCAGAGGATTCTTCTGAGTGAACAAATGATGAAGAAATGATGATGGATTGATTGAGGGGTTCTATATCCAGAATATTGTCATAAAGATTTGGATCTTCTGATGGAATTGGTTGTTCAGAGTGTTCAGTTTAAACAGTCTCTGGTTAGTTTGGTTCTGAGATGATTATTTCTGGTTTGTGAAATTTCTGGTTGTGGAATTTCTGTTTGGGGAATTTCTGTTTGTGAAATGTCTGGTTGAGTAATTTCTGTTTGTGGAAAATCTGGTTGAATTGATTGAGTTTGTGGAATTTCTGATTGAATTGTTTGAGAGGGTTCAGATGTAATATGAGGTTGGGGTTCAGAGGGAATTGGTACAGAAAATAGTTGTGAATGTACTCGCTCAGATAAAAGTGGTTCAGATGAAAGGTTTGCAGATTGTTTGGGTTTAGAAGTTCTATGCCTAAGGTTTGGAGAGAGTTGAGGTGATGAAAGGGGTGAATGAACAGCAGGTGTAGGATCAGATGTTAATACCTGATGAATAGTGTCTCTAATTTCTTCCAGAGTGGCATCTCTAGAATTGATTCTGGCTTTCTTTGCTCCTTTCTTCTTTTTCTTTGGAACTTCAGATACTTTCCTTTTCTTCTGAACCGATTCTTCTTCAGCTTTTCTCTTACTACGCCTTTCCTTCATCAGATTGGGCATTTCTTCTCCTTGTTTCTGAACAAGGTTAGCAGGTAGAGGAATTCCTTCCTTCAGACACTCTGCAATGTAAGTCCAGACAATACTTTTTGGTTCATCTGCACTGAACATTGGAAAGTCTTTTAAGGTATCCTTCTGCCAATGACCTCCTCAGAGTTTATCTTCCTTAGTTTACCATTCAGCTCTGAAATGATTTTCATCCTTTTCAGAGTGAGTCCATTTATCTCAGATCCAATGATGTATGACAGATCCTCTGTTATCTTTGCATCTGTCAGATGCTTCACCAACTTGTTTTCTACATGGATGTCAGAAATCAGTCTTCCCAGAGGTATCCAAGTTCTAACATTCCAGCTTTAGCTCTGACCTCTTCTCTAGTCTCTTTGACATGATTCAGAAGATGACTGAAAATCAGATAGGGCAGATCAACCTTAATATTCTGGCTAATGCAGTACATGAAGTACAGATGCTCTGAACTCACATAGTCTGGTGAGTTGGTTGACTTTCTGTGAAAGATTGTACTCATAAATATCTTTGCCCAGATCCTATAGATAGGTTTCAGATCTTTAACCTTACTTGTTGGTGTTCCAGCTATAGTGATTTCTTCATATACCTTAGCCATATCAATACGTGAAGAGGCTAGGTTTGTAACTCCATCAGATTCTGTACAACTGAACAGTTGCCTGATCAGTTTCTCAGTAATCACTATCTCCTTCCCAAGGACAGATGAGTGAATGAACTTAGGACCAGTGCTAGCGTGAATCCATAATTCCTTTACAAGAGTTGGGTACACAGGACCCATCAATCTCTCAAAGTACTTCTCCCAGCCTTGAGCTTTAATGGCAGTTGTTAGGTCAAACCCATTTTCCTCTATTGATTCAATATCAACGAAGCTCTCACACAGAACCTCAAGATCTACTACTGGAGTAAATAGAGTGCGTTCTGGTTTCTTGTACATTATATTTTTGTTGGAGATTTCAGCAGCATTTGATGTAGAAGCCATTGATGAAGAAGAAGCTTTTGATTTAGGGTTTTGGTAAAGTTTGAAGAGTAAGCAAAAACGCATGAGTGTAGTGAGTGTGAAAAGTGTGAAAATAGTGTGATAGGTGGTATTTATAGACAACTAAAAAAGTCAAGCATTGGGCACATCAAAAGACACATAAGCACGTTTACACAGCATTTAATGAAAATAATCATTTCAATTTAAAATTATGACAATTGGAGGGAAATCCAAGAAAAATGAGATTTTCAAGGCAATGCCTCAAACGTCACTTCAGTAGAGCACTCCATCTTTTCAGATTCTGAGTGACACGTGTTTGCTTTGTATGTGCATCTGATATCTCTCAAGAAATGAAACGTTTCCAACATTCATATCTTCTGAGTGTGATAGTTCAGAGTTTCACACAGATAAATTAATTAGAGATAAATGAACAAATAGTCAGATGAAATACTTCAGATCTTTAAACATTTTGCATCTGAGAAGTTGCCTCTGATAAATATTACTCTGGACAAAAATCCATACAAATATTTTTCAGAATGAACTTAAACCTATCTTCAGCAAGGGGTTTTGTGAATATATCAGCCCATTGATGATCTGTATCAACAAAGGCTAGATTTATTACACCCTTCTGAACATAGTCTCTGATGAAGTGATGTTTAATTTCTATATGTTTAGCCTTAGAATGTAAAATTGGATTTTTGACAAACATATAGCAGAAGTATTATCACAGAAGATAGAAAAATTACTCTCATATATCTGATAATCTTCTAACTGACTCTTCATCCATAGCATCTGCATACAACATCCAGCAGCAGTAATGTATTCTGCCTCTGTAGTTGATAGTGCAATAGTGGGTTGCTTCTTGTTGTACCATGAGATCAGATGACTTCCAAGAAACTGACAGCTTTTAGAAGTGCTTTTACGTTCAACTCTATCTTCAGCATAATCAGCATCACAGAATCCAACTAATGAAAATTCATCAGATCTTCTGTAACACAGACCTATGTTAGTAGTACCTTTCAGATACCTTAGAATCCTCTTAACAGCTGTTAAGTGTGATTCTCTAGGATCTGATTGGAATCTTGCACATAAGCAGAAACTAAATAGAATATCTGGTCTAGAAGCAGTCAAGTATAGAAGAGATCCTATCATACCTCTGTAGAGTTTCTAATCTACCTTCTTACTTACCTCTTCCTTACCTAAAGTGCTTGTAGGGTGCATTGGAGTCTTTGCCATCTTACTATCAACCATGTTGAACTTCTTCAGAAGCTCTTTAACATATTTGGTCTGATGTATGTAGGTGCATTCTGGAGTCTGGTTGACTTGGATTCCCAAAAAGAATCTCAATTCTCCCATCATGCTCATTTAAACTCTACCTGCATACATTTAGCAAACTCCTTTCCAAGCATAATATTTGTTGATCCCAAAATAATATCATCTACATAAATTTGACAAATTAACAAATCTTTCTTAAGAGTTTTACAGAATAAAGTTGTATCCACTTTTCCTCTGATAAAATTTTTCTTTTGGAGGAAATTGCTCAACCTCTCATACCAAGCTCTGGGAGCTTGTTTTAAGCCATAAAGAGATTTCTTTAATTTAAAAACATGATCTGGAAAGTTTTCACTTTCAAAACTAGGAGGTTGGTGGACATATACTTCCTCTTCTATAATACCATTAAGAAAGGCACTTTTAACATCCATCTGATACAAAGTGATGTTATTCTGTGCAGCAAATGAAATAAGAAGGCGTATAGATTCTAACCTTGCCACTGGAGCATAAGTTTCAGTGTAATCAATACCTTCTTGTTGACTGTAACCTTGAGCAACTAGCCTTGCCTTATTCCTTTCAAC
>CAWUDS030002219.1:9812534-9839806 GCA_963859935.3 Lathyrus sativus | reverse complement strand
AATCTGCCAACACTTCCTCTTCTGGAGTCAAAAACAACAACACTTTCCGGAAACAATCGATGTATACTCGGTTGAACTCCAACCAGTTCATACCCAGTATAACATCCAAACCACCAAGTGGCAAACAAATCAAATCCACACCAAAGTCTCAGCCAAAAATAGTCAGTGGACACTTCAAACACACTAACGAAGTAGTCACTGAACTAATCGAGGGAGTTTCAATAGTCATCTGCCGCTCAAGAGTAGTCGACACCAAACTTAACCTCTTCACACAATCAACAGAGATAAACGAGTGGGTTGCATCCGTGTCAATCATAGAAGTCAAAGGAATGTTATTGATAAAACAAGTACCTTTGATCGAACGCTCCTCGTCCGCCGCATGAGTTCCCACCACAGCAAACACTTTACCAGCAACCTGAGGCGCCTGAGGCCTCCTTGGCTTCTCACAATGAGTACTAATATAGCCTTTCTCACCGCAGTTATAGCAAGTAGGCATATTAGTCCTACAATCCGCCATCACATGGCCCGACTTCCCACACTTGAAGCACTTCTTAGTCTCCTGAGGACAATCACTAGCACGATGTCCTGCGACACCGCACCGATAACATTTTAAGTCCGCTGATGCCTTCCTCTCTCGGAACCTCTTATCAACCATAGCCTTCTGCTTTCCCTTATTGGTCGGCACACTGTAAGGTGTACCACCGAACCTCTGCTTACCCTTGCGGTCATTCACCGCCTTGTAGTGTGCAATCCTTGCAGGGTTATCATTGTCGTAAACCCGACTTCTACTCACCAACTCAGGATAGCTCCTGATTTTCTGACATGCGATCCCCATCTTGATTTCGGCCTCAGTCCATTCTCAAATTTCAGACACTTAGAAGTCATCGCTTCCTCAGTATTGTAATGGGGACAATACTGAGCCAATTCCTCAAACATAGCCGCATACTCGGCCACTGACATACTTCCCTGTTTCAACTTCAGAAATTCCACCTCTTTAGCACTTCTGATATCTTCTGGAAAATACTTCTCCAGAAAACCAGATCGAACCACTTCCCAAGTAATCGGAGTCCCCGAAGCCTCCATCCTCTGACGACAGTTGTCCCATCAAGCCTCGGCCTCTCCCTCAAGCATGTGAGTACCAAATCTCACTTTCAGCTCATCCCTGCACCCCATGGTTCTGAAGATCTTCTCTATTGCTTTCAACCATTTCTGCGCAGCTACCGGATCCAGAATCCCACCTTCAAATTTTGGTGGCTTGTTGCTCTGGAATTGCGTCAAGTCTCTGAACTGAGCACCCGCAGCCATATTCTGATTGGCCACTACTTGTGTCATAGCCTGCATAGCCGCAACCAATGCCACATCATTCCTCCCAGCCATACTGCTCAACAACAACAACAATCCAGGTTAATAGAAAACAACCAACTCTATCTTACAAACAGACTAAAAACACTACACTAGCCGGACGGACCGACCTGCCCTGATACCAACTTGTAACACCCCGTTTCCCAAAAATAAAAATAACACAAATAAAAAATCACAGATCAGAGTTCTCCCACAACGGGATGTCACAATTCTCATCAAAATTTTTCACAAAACATTTTTTTTCAAATTAATTTTCAATAAAGTTGCAGCGGAAAATGAACACAGTCTGTCGCAACACAAAACAACATTTATACATCATCCATGTCATCAACAACGTCATATATACAATCATCGACCATCTGTCCAAAAATATATAACATAATCATCAAACATCATCACATGTCTCGCACAAGTCAGATACGCCACAGGGGCACACATATCAACAATAAACAATAAGAGTCCCAAAACACCCCGGTGTTACGTATCAGAGCAGTCCTACGACGATGCCACAATCCAAGCTAGCTAAACACCTGGATTGTCTGTACTTCCAAAGAAGCACAGACCACAACAACAACAAAGGGGTGAGAATCACGATCAAATAATAATGGTATAATGGTACATGAAATAAAAGGCAGAAAACAATAAATCTTTATTTCACATACAACATATCCGGACCTACTGTCCCATCATCAATATTCACAACTCATATAATAACTAGGAAACACATGCACTCGACTCAACAATTATGCGATACCGACTCAACTACGGATAGATCGCATACACTCCACCGAGCAACGATCTATCCCTACCACGTTCCTCCTGAGCTCATATAATCAAATCATCAACGTCCCCCACTTGGGACACGGGTGGTCGCATACACTCCATCCGAGCAACGATCCAAATCCCGTCCATGCTCCCCACTTGGAGCATGCCAGTGAATCATACACTGCATCCACGCTCCCCACTTGGAGCACGTGTGTGTATCACACTACACATCCACACGCTCCCTACTTGGAGCACGTGAGCCACACAGGTCTCATGTCCATGCTCCCCACTTGGAGCACGTGAGCCACACAGGTCTCACGTCCACATGCTATGCAAGACACTATGCATAAACACACGGCACACACAATGCACACGACCCCACTGGTCCATCACATCATAATATGCACACATACACAAGCACACAGAGTGCATCGATCCTACCGATCAACTCACCACACAATATATCACATACAATGCACACAAGGCATATCGATCCTACTGATCCAATTCAACAAACAACAAACAAACACAACGCACTTAAGGCGTGTCGATCCTACGGATCCACTCATCACAACACATCACCACAACAAACTCAATGCGTAACGATCCTACTGATCCACATATCTTACACACATAGCACATAGTGCATACATCTCACAAACACATCCACACCTATCGATACTTAACACATAATCCACCGATCATGTCAAATGCGATAAACTCCGGCCACACAGCCCTCATACTCCTCAACACACTCTCAACACTCAGCTATCATCACAGCCCGTCAATCCAATCGCACTCAGCATCATCAGCTGCACACAACCCTCAAAAACCAAAATCTGCTACACTCGCTACCTGCTCACTACGCGAGCTCCTAGCGAGTGTTCGCTACATGTTCTCCTAGCGAACCTCCTCCCGAATCACATTTCTGAGCTACTGGAAGTGTTCGCCACTACCTCGCTCAGCGAACTTGCTAGCGAGTAAGGAAAAACAACCATTGCCAAGGCTCGTTGTACACTCGCTACGCGAGTTTGCTAGCGAATGCTCGCCAGGCATTCGCCTAGCGAAGGGCTAGCGAAAGCCTACGATTCTGGAAAAATAACACTTCTGCTCAAAACTCAGCAGCTCTCCCACTTTCCAATTTCCATCGAAACCACATCAAAATCATCGGCTCGAGGTTCTACAACCTAGCTACAACACCCAAACTCAGTTCTACCCGATGAACTCTCATGTCTGCTCAATTCACCAACTTCCGGCATTAACTTCGAATTTACCCAGAAACCCCAAATGCTCTCAAACAAATTCCCGCAGTCGCATGCAAACAAAATTAACACATTTAACACTATGATCACAACAACATACATATACAATCAACATTAGATTATCATCATCTATGGGGATTAGGGATTTTTCCCCCTTTCAACCATTACTCATGCATATACCAATTTAACCGATATATCCCCCCTTACCTCAATTGAAGTTTTGATGTTGATGAAGCTTCCCAATTCACACAAAATTGATGATCTTGATGATCTCTTACCAAGCTTGTTATTGCTCCACACTTGTCTCCCTTGCGGTCTCCTTCTTCACCGTGCGTGTTCTCATTCTTCTTCGCTCTCTATTTCCAAGAATTCCAACATTACCCTTAATACCCCAAAAATCACTTTATTCCAAATAATATATAATTCTCATAATTATTTTAATTCCATAAATCCCAATAATAATATTTTTATTCCATTAATATTATTAAATATGATACTAATAACAATAATATTAATATTAGTGACACCTCACTAATTATCATACTGTTATCATCATTAATCATATTTTTATAATAGTATGGAACTTACTCCTCAACCAAAAATTCACGCAAGCACATCGAAAATGAAAATAATACCGAAATTGAAAATAATTAAAATGGGTGTTACAGATGTGAAGACAGCTTTTCTGAATGGAGAACTTGTTGAAGATGTTTACATGATTCAACCTGAAGGTTTTATTGAAGCAGGAAAAGAGAAGTTAGTATGCAAACTGAAGAAATCCATATATGGATTAAAACAGGCATCTAGACAATGGTATTTGAAGTTTGACAAAGTTGTCACTTCTTTTGGTTTCAATGAAAATGCTTCAGATCAGTGCATTTATTTAAAGACCAGTGGGAGAGATTTTATAATCTTAGTGTTATATGTCGATGATATCCTTCTTTCTAGCACTAGTGTTAGTCTTTTGAATGAGACAAGAACAATGTTAAGTAACCACTTTGATATGAAGGACCTAGGTGATGCTTCTATTGTTTTAGGCATCCAAATTTTTCGTGATAGGTCACGTGGTGTTCTTGGTTTATCTCAAAAAGGATATATTGAGAGAATCCTTAAATGCTTTAATATGCAGTCTTGCTCCCCGTGCGTTGTTCCTGTCCAAAAGGGTGATAAACTCTCTAAATCTGAATGTCCTCAAAATGATAAAGAAACTGCTGAAATGGAAAGAGTCTCATATGCTTCCGCTGTTGGCAGTTTGATGTATGCTCAAGTTTGTACTCGTCCCGATATTGCATATGCAGTTAATGTTTTAGGGAGATACTTGAGTAGCCCAGGATTGGGTCATTGGAAAGCCGTTAAAAAGGTCATGCGATATTTGCAGGGAACCAAGGATTACATGTTGACCTATAAGAAGTCTGATCAACTTCAGGTCATTGGTTATTCTGATTTTGATTTTGCAGGTTGCCCTGACGACCGGAAGTCTACTTCCGACTTAATTTTTATGATGGCAGGAGGAGCTATTTCGTGGAAGAGTGTTAAGCTATGTGGCTAAAGAACTTAATCTCTCGCTTGCTATGAAGCTACTTGTCAAGCTATGTGGCTAAAGAACTTAATCTCTCGCTTTAAAGTTGTTGAAAGCATATCTAGGCCACTTGTGATATATTGCGACAATTATGCTGCTGTACATTTCTCTCATAACACTAAGAGCTCTTCTCGCTCAAAGCATTTTGATATTAAGTATCTATTTTCCAGAGAGAAAATTCTTGAATTTCAGACTCGAATTGAACATCTTGTCACTGAGAACATGTTGGCTGATCTACTGACCAAAGGCTTGACTGTTGGTGTTTTTCAAAGACATGTAGCCAACATGGGTGTAGTTAAGTCATTTGATATTTTGGATTAGTGGGAGTCTGATTGTTGCATTTAATTATTGTAATGAGATATGTATAAGATGGCGTCAATTTAATAATCATATCTCTTATAGCGTTTCAGATGCTTGGACCATTATTGGATTACATATTTCTACATTATATTATGTTAATTCATATTCATTATCGTTATATGAAATGTGGGTATTTGAAATGTGCGATTTGTTTCCCTATCGGATGCAATTTATGCATTGTTAAATTTTGTGCCTTCTCACATTATTTTGATGATAAATGATTGATATATTTGGTTATTATAATTGTGTTATTTTAATAGTTAATTAAAGTCATCCAAGTGGGAGAATGTTAAATCTATAATGGATTTACTTTAATTAATTATTTCATTATATATATAATTATTATATCAATTAACATTTACTTAATTAAATGAATATTGTATTGGGCTTAATTGTTGAATGACCCGTAATGGGTTGGGTCATTCTTTTGGATAGCCCGTTGAGAGGTCCCTTCCCTCATCTGGTGGTTATATATTTGACTATCCCATTAGGTCAGATTTTTAAGCGTAACCGTTCCATTAGAAAGAGGGCAGTAGCATTTTCAGTTTACACTCAGGCAAATGGATTCAACCATGACAGATACATGTTTATTGCATTATTGATATTATAATATGTCATACAATCATATCTATAATTAGGCTATAGATTAGTTTTCCATCAGCTACTACAATAACCTATTAACATGTTCATCAATCAAAACGCGTTTGGATGAGCTGGAAGGTCAAAGGAAGAATAACAGTAGACAGAAAAACAAGGTACAAAGAACAATGATCAGTGGCCAACACCAACTTGTTAACAAAGATCAAAAGCAATAATGAATACTAAATAATAAATAATAAACAAATGAATGAATAGTGGCCAACACCAAATTGAATTGGCATCGGTATATTTTTCTAATCTTATTTATGCCTTTTTGTGAATTTGATATTTCCTACTAATTTTTCTACAGAATTTTCTGCGAAGCCTTTTTTTCTAAGTAAATAAAATAAATTTCTGCAAGAAATGTCATTTGTAAGAAATTTCGCAGGAAATGTAAATAATGAGCAAGTGTCAAATGCTTTGATACACCCATTTTTTGTCTGCTTGAAAGTTGAATATGTTAAAATTTTAAATAAAGATGTGGTTTTTTTAGTATTTGGTTGAAAATGTTGGTTATATGGTAAAAATTTCATGTCTTTAAATAAAAATTTATCATTGAATAATACTAGAGTTAAGAAACTCTTATAACATAATCCGAGGGTTTAACATGAATTTATAATAAGGGAAGAAATCTCACACCACAAATAGATTTTTTAAGGTTGTGTTAGATTCAATCACACATTTTAAGATTATGTTCAAATTTCTTTCAACATCAACATCAATTAGGTTATCTGTTATCAAATTTCTGCTATCGTATCACTCATCATTTATGTCCATATTTTAAATTTTGTTTAGAGTCTTATATCAGACAATAAATGACTTGAACATATGTTTATAAGCGAAATAGTTTTTATTGGGTGATGTTCACTATATTCCATGTAGTTTTCCTTATACCTATGAAAATTAAAAAAATTCCTTTTCATATAGTCTAACAATTAAAATTCGGGCGCACCAATTATACATCAAATCTCTTTATCAGAAAGGCACCACATCCAAACAAAAAAAAAAGTGTTCAGATTACAATATTCGAACACACTGTCTAGATATTAAATATTGAAAAACGAATTCTGCATAACCTTGTGATAGGTGGCAAAACATGACACATAGACACATGGAAATCATTTCACTTATTAATTTATTTCACAAGTTAAGTGTATAAAAACCCCATCTTTGATGTAAATACCAACTGTGTTGGGATAACAGTTGATTTATGCATTTTCACCCAAGTTCAACTCATTTTGTAGGTATTTGATCAAGGCAAGAGTGTAGTAGGCAAAATGAAGAAGAAAGACTTCAAAAGGCACGTTGAGCAAACTCCAAACGAGAAATGCAAAAAGAAAATCAGAAAGTGGTGCTCCTAGCATGCTTGAAGCGAGCAAAAAAAGATAAATCCAAAGAGTTTTACTTTTAGCATGCTTGAATCGAGAAAAGATGGAAAACTCTAGAAAGTTGTGCTTCAAGCATGCTTGAAGCGAAAGCCAAGAAGGGAAAATTTCTAAGTCTTCAAAAGCCTGGCATGCATAGCTAGGTTGTAATGAAAGCTTTGACAACCTTGAGCTCAAATGTAACCATCCTAATTCCAACCCTTATATCATAAGCAATAAACAATGAGCAACTGAGAGATCAAAAATATCCTGGCCACAATATGAATTCATAACTTGATCTTTTGTTCCATATCTCAGTGCTTTGTGATATGTCTGTCTAGATGGCTAATGATCTTAACACACAAAAAATGTCCTAAGGGAGCCCTGAATAATAGCACGTGAGATACTTGTCATTCAAATAAGAAAATTGGACATCAAATAGAAAAGGGAAAACAAGAAATAAATAAGTAATAATTTTGGGTTTGAAAAAATTATGGTTTTGTACGAAGGTTGGGGATAAAGATATGAACACAAACTCATAATTCAATCACTATTTTGGTCGCTATCACTATATAGTTTAACGACCAAATTAGTGACTGAATTCAAGAGCTGTGTTCATATCTTCATCCCAACCTTCATACAAACCCATGATTTTTGGCTTATATAGTCTTTTCATCACTGTAAGTTAGCGTATTTTTAGTTTTAGTCTCTTAATCATTTTTTTGTTCCCTAATCTTGGGTTTCTGCTAATGTAATTTATTGGTTTTAGTCCATAATTCTGGATTTCTCTTTCTGTATTTTATTTTGAGTTTCTGACTTTGATTCACTTGATTTCATAATAAAAGATTTTAAATCAATGGTGCAACTCAAAAGCTCTTGACTAACATTAGATATTAAAGTATTTAACTAGTATGCAAACAAGGTTGATAAAGTCATGTATCTAATATTAGACAAACACTTATATATGCATCTTATATCGTGAAACAAGCTCGTTGGGCGAGCATATTGGTGATAACTCTTTTTGCAGTTGTTTGTTGTTCTACAACCACTTATAAGACAATGCTTAAACACTTATAAGACAGTTGCATGTTAGGATGGAATCATATAGATTCTGATCTAACACAATTTTCATATATTAGAATTCCGGTACAACTATTGAACAAAAGATGATGAACGAGTGATAAAGAAAAAATCATTTTAACCAAAGGGGTGGATTTGAAGCCCGTATGTTGAAATTTTTTTAATGCACCCTTAATACTTCTTAGCCACCACACGAAATTATTTAAATGCCCCTAGTTTTCGGAGATGCATCTCCAGACGCACCAATTTCTGAATAAATGTGGAAATATTCCAGAGATACATCTCCAAAACAATTTAAAACATTCATTACATCCTATTCAGAAGCCATTTACATGTGAATTGTACCGAAGATGCATCTCCGTGAATATTCTAGAGATACATCTTCGAAACGTATTAGAACAACTATTTCATGTTATATGTTGTTTATCTGTGTTCAGATGAAGATTTAAATTATATTGTACAATAAAAAAAACATAGACGTACATAATTCTAGATGGACCAAAAGTGCAATGCAAAATTAAAATAGCATTATATGTCAAAAATGTCGTACAATCGAGATCAATAATGTAGTAAGACCATCAAAATAAAATACATACCATAGTACTACATATATATAATAAGAGACTACTACTATGTGCGTCTGACAACCTCTCATCTATATCCTCTACCTCGTCTACCTATGCTGCCATCAATCCCTCTATCTTCCAGCAATGTCTCCGGTACTACAATGTCCCATATGCCTCTGTCATGATAACATCTAGGACTCGCCTGACATCAGACCCATCAAGGAAGATACCTGACTCAATGCCTGCATGTACAATATCCATTATGCGACGACACCTAAGCAAGACATTATCATTATGATCTAGTTGTGCATGCTCCAACTCTAGTATCTCCTGATGAGCTAGTCTCAGTGGATCTCCTAGAGCAGCATGCACCATGTATTGATGGGACATTCTGGAGAACCATCTTATATACCATTCAATGTAGCTCCAATCACTCTCAGCTATGGTAGCATGTGCCTCGTCCGGTACCAGATGACTTTCATAATTATCAAACATCTCATCCATCTGTCTACGTGTCAAGGCAGGAGGAGTAGAGACAACAGGGTGTCTATGAATGGTCTGAGTATAGACGAACTCTCGTATGATGCACTCAGGAAGATGAGGAGCAGTGAGATGCATTTTGTAGTCCAACCATCCAGAGTATTGAACTATCTCGTCAAATGGCCGCGTCTGGCGGTGATCAACATGGTTGTTAAAGTGCATGTCCTTAGCAACCATACAACCAATGATTCACATTCTAACAAGACATGAATTCATACACAAATTGCAAGAAAACTTCAACAAAATTGACAACACAAGAGGTGAAAACCTCAACAGAAGCTGACAGTAAGCTTGCTTTTGTCAAATCAAAATATCAAGCAAGCATGCATAATAGATCCTACACACACATATAGTTCTCACACCATGACAACTTGGTCTAACCAAACAGCCTAACAAGCTAAACATGATTAAATGGTTTTGCAAAAGATCAAACATCATAATGGCTATACAGAAGCAACAACCAGTCTTTTTGGTCATTACTATGCCAATTCAATACATCAATTCAATACATGCCTTAAATGAGAGTTACAACTCTAAGATAGTAAACACAACCAAATTCTAGCAGGAGAACCTAGCAGTAACAGATGCAAACATGTCAATCATCATTACACAACAATGTTCTTTGTTAAAAGGAGCAAAATTGATAATGATTAGAACTAAAGGATGGTAGCAGCATTATATGGCAGTTGTTCATAAATTAGACAGCTCTAACAGCAATATGGTGAATCCTAACATGACCATGCTAACATCAAGCAACAATTAGTCCTAATGCTTCAATGCACATGATAACTTACAAGCTTATGACAATGGTATCCTATAACAATAGTGTTATGGCAGTTGAGTTTGTAACAAAATAAGCATGACATGTTAACACAAACATTCAACTTATTGGTCTTATAATGCTAACAAGCAATTTCATGACAGATTTCAAACATAACTTACAAGACATTACAACATACATGGAAAAGGTGCATACATGCTTATCACAGTTGACAACACAAACAAAATATGGTCATGTCAATTAAAAGCAGCCTTACTACAATGCCTAAAAATGACAGCAACTGATGCAAAATGAACATGACAATGTCAATTATCCAATAACACATGATTCAAATGATGCTATATTCTCATGTCAACAAGCATAAACCAAACACAAAGAAACAATAACTCAAAACATCACAGAAGTACACTTAGCATGACAATGGCAAACATCAAACTTCAATGTATATTTCATGATGGTTACAACCATTTGACAACAAAAAAGGTATTGGTCATCATGAATCAAAACAGGCCTCAACAATCACATGAATCATCCCAATGTTTTTTTAACAAGTTCAACAAGATTACACAACTTAATAGAAAATTCAAAACAACATGGCACTATTGATCATCATAGATTAAGATGTGTTTCAACAGCATCTAGGTGAATCACTTCAATATTGGTCATGACCATGCTAAACAACAAGCAGTTTTTCAAAACAGTTGAGATGCATTTTCAAAGCTTGAGTGCAAAACTAACATGCTTGTATTGGTTTAAAGGTGTACACACATTCTAAACATGTTATAGACAAAGTTCCAACAGAAGGATGCATAAAAAATGTGCTGGAATTGAAAATGGGGGTGAGTTGCAAAAATGCATTTTTGATTGAAAGTGGTCAAAACAGAATGTTGCAGACCCAAAACCAAACATAGTTTCAAATAATACAATGTCAAACATCACATGAATCAAACATATAGGGACTTCTAATCTAAAATGCCAGCAAACAGATTCAAGATCTAATGATGTTGTTTGCAACAGAACCAGATCAACATGATCCTATCCAACATAAGTAGCTAATGCAATGCCTTGAACCAAAACATGTAGTATCCATTCAAAAATAGTCGTGGCAAACATCCACTCATGATTCAAATCAAACTACAATAATACATAACATGACACAAACATAAACACATTCAATACAGTCTTAAAACCATACAAAAACTAGCCTGAACAGACCCTACCAACAGGTCATGCCATCACAATCCATCAAAGTCTTCAAATGCAAAACTAATCTATCACTAAATCTAAGCCTCACACCTAGACTCAACAGAACCAACAACATTATTCACAAATAGAACAAGATCAAATGGTCAGATCCAGCATTACTCCATAACAGTTGCAAGCAATCTTTTCCTATGTTCATACATGACCTAGGATAATGTTTAAGGAGCTTCAAAAGCATAAACACAACAACAACACCATATCGTATGATGATTATAAAAGCACTACACATATTGATGAGCAAAACAAACAAAGTATGGCACATTCAAACATGAATTGCTCTTGCATTTAAACTCATTCCAACTAATGCACACTAAACATACTCATGACAGTTTAAGATGAAGATAATGATCACTAACCTCTTGTAGACTTCCAAGCAAGCTTATACAGTAGGGAAAACCTTGAAGATTTCCAACTGAGATCCAACTAATGCCTTGATGAAAACACAACTTTTCTTGCACTTGAAGTAAATAAGTGAACTTTGTGACAGATCTCAAAACAAGTGATGATGAAGGTATTTTAGGTTATGGACAGTTGGTACATCATAAACCAAAGGTGTTTGGAGGGTTAAAGTGATCAAAACAGGCCTGAGCAGAGATTTATCTGATTTTGTGTGGAAAGTCAAAGTTTCCTTGGTTGAGAGTTGACTTTTAAGAAAATGGAGTTCTTGATTGGTTTAAGAGCTTGAACACTTCCCACACATAGTTTGTGGATTGTGTAGATGGTTTGTGATGAGTTTAAGTGTATGAAAATGGTTTTGGAAGGCCAACTGCTCCAGGCAGATTTTTGAGGAGTTTTGGAATGGTTTCATCACTTATAAGAAAAGCAAGACAAGATGAGAGATATGGTTTTCTCTTGGGTTTTAAAGTGCTTTGGTGTGTCTTTTAACATATAGGAGACCTCTATTTATAGTCAAAGGAATGGTTTGGGGCAGATTTGTATTTTGGCTTTTGGAGGGAGTTTTGTAGTGAAATCTTGTTCAAGATCATGTACAGCTGCACACTCAAGTCCTTGGCTCAATGCAGGGCATAAATCAAGTGGTATGGAGGACATGGAAGTGACTGAAGTGAAGCTAGAGAGTAGGAGAGACTGCTGCTACAGATTTTTCATGAAAAGTTTCTCTTTCTTCTTGATTTTTTGATTAAAATAATGGCAACTTGCCTACAACTTGCAAAGTCTACCAAATCCCTTTATTTTCTACACTTCTACTCATCAAACTCTCTAATTATCAGATAGAAACATGATCAAATGGCTGAGAATGGTTCAAGTGATTAAAAAGTGAGTTTGTGAAAAAGTGGAAATGGTGCACTCAAGTTTTGAGACCCCAACTTGCTGGATTCATAACTCTCACCTCATAAGGGCTATGGAGGAGTTCTAGTACATTTTGGAAATACCTCATGGAGCTCTACAACTTTCATGTTTTCATGATCTTCAGATTCCAAGTGTTACTAGGTCAAAAATCCACTCAAAGTTGGCTGAAAATATGCCTAAAAAGGCCAGCAACTTAGAATTTTTCTAAGTGTTTTCTCCCTCTTGTGACGATTTTGGCCTTAACTCCAAATCTATGCATTTTATGCCCATGGACCACTGTTATACTTTTGTAAGACTTGTCAAGACCTTTCCAACAAGCCTTGAACCAACTCAATAGGATGTGTGGTTAGGGAGTTATGGTCTTGCCCCTTTCAAAACCCTAATTTCCTGATTTCTCGATTACTCCTCAATCCTTGATCCAATGGTCATGAAACTTCATGGATAGGTGTAATATGTCACTAGGAACATTTTTGATACATGCTTTGAGGTCAAATTCCTTATGGTTGAAGAGTTGACTTTTCGGTCAACCAAACGATCGATTGATGACTACCGAGTCGACTGTTGATGTTCCGGGTCTTTTGAGGCCTTGAAACTTCTTAAGTGGACTTCACTAAGCCATATGAACTTCATGGACCATAATCCTCCCATTGGAACACCTTTTAAATCAAAATTCAAACTATAGTTGACTTTTCCTGATCGAAAACCCTAATCGGGTATACTGAACTACATTGTCTTTGATCTTTAGGTGACAATCTCAAATTGGATTCATACTTGACCCAATGGAGTATGTTTGATGATGTGGAGACTTATTTCATGGAGACTCAATCTAATACATTGACTGATTAAATCATCGAAACCTCGATTCCCCGCTGTACGGAACCCTAATTTACCTGTATCTTGACAAAGATCAACTTGAAATAGGTTAAGGTTAGATAATCAAATGAAAATGACCCTATAATGATGATGAAGATCTAAGGGGTCAAAATTTGGGGTGCAACAAATATGTGTGGGACGTGCTGGAGGATCCAAGCCGAAAAATGGTGCATATGAATTATTGGTAATGTCTTAGCATGAGTGTTATGAAAATGATACACAAACAGTAAATGGTCAAATATATTACTGTTAACAGTGTGAAACTAGATGCCATTTGTTTGTTCTTTCACATGCAAACTTTGGTTAACTTGGAGTACATGTAGATAAAAAAAAAAGAAACCCCCCCCCCCCCCGGTTGTGCTCATGACTCCGCTCCAAGTCAGCGAAGTATCTCAGGTAAAACACATGTACATAAGTGACATTTCCCCCCACAAAGATGGACATGCTAACTAAGTACAACAAGCATGTTCTCGATGCATATGCTTTATACTTCATAACCTGCTTATCATCACCAGTGGTCTGCTATGATGTTGTATTTATTGTACACACAACCTCTTCAGGAACTGAATCCTAGCATGACACCCTTGAGTGTCTTTTATCTACTTTAGGGCAAGCCTTGGATCAGATCCCAAATAAGTCACCATAATCTCCACTTCCTTATCTATGATAATCTTGTAATGGTCTAATAGTCTTCCCCCTGATTGGAAGATGGAATAGGCATGAAACATCGTCTTGTGCGATGGACATCTCACCACGTCGAAGATGAAAAGATAACATCTTAGAGTGTCATCTCTCAAAGAATGTGGACAACATACCATGGTTGATTATAATATAAACCGTCTTGCATAAGTCTCACAACCCAGATAACTATGTTACATCTTACATCTTAAAACCACTACTCAATAAGTTGCGGAAGACTCATAATCTTCCGATCATGGTTGATATATTTAAAAGCATCATAGTCCTACAAAGAAATAATAAACGTTAAAAACATCGAATATTATGACACATGTGTTTCAAATGATAAATACATATGAATTTTACCTCTCCGTCCTACATATGCATGGCAGCATGGTCTGTCCTACATATGCATGGCAGCATTTTCCAAATATAAAGGCATCAATGATAAGTCGGATGTACCTCTTCTTAACCCCTGGGGTGCATAAAGTGCCTCCATACACATTGATAAGGCTTTATGGGCATTATGAGGTGAGACATGCCTCCTCCGTGAAGACGTAGATGGAGATGCATGAGCTTCATAACTTGATGCCTCTACATCAACCAAACTAGAACCGACCAGTGACTTTAGAGAGGGTCATTTTTTTCCCTCCAAAATGATGCATGATGTGAAAATCTGTCGTGCCTCAATCTAGTATAGTTATCAGCCATAATGCTTATAATTAAACCACACAAACATTATACATATGAAACTCAATGAAAATAAAGGCAAACAAACTTAAATAAACTAAATATGGAAATGCATTTTAGGATTCTGCAACTTAGAAAAGAATGGTTGATTGTAATATAACCCGTTTTGCATAAGTCTCAAAACCCAGATAACTATGTTAAATCTTGAAACTGTAACACCCTTCTAAACCCCACGGAAAATATAAGCATCATCAGAGTAAAATTAACATGCATTCACAAAGGGTTTCACACATATACTTCAAACTTACTAAAAACAATATGTCATGCTCAATAACACTGAAATAAATAATCATACTTTTCAAAATTTCATTAGCATGTAGCAGCGGATTTATTTGTATCACAATTTTACATAAAAGAAATATTCATATTTATCACATAAATCACATCACTTAGGCACTGAGGCCAACAACACAATATACGTCTAAAACGTAACCCAAACAATTCCAGTGTTACACGAACAGAGCACGACTCGACCCAATACAAGTAAATCACTAAACAGCTACACCAATAACGACCTCGCAAACTACGAGCAGTACTACACTTTGATACAAGCACGATGTCATGAAGGACATCATTCCAACAGAAGGGTGAGAAATATTATCATAATAACAATGCATATAATCATATATAAATGCACAAATACATAATACATATGTTCCACATTTTCTCACCATAATACACTATAAACGTCATATATGTCACAACATACGTTTACCTAATTAAGCACATTCATCAATTCACATAAACACACAAACATGTTTATTTCACCAATTCACATAAACATCTATATTCATGTTTATTTCACCAATGCATCATATAAAAATGATAATGCAACTCATAGAGACCGACTCACGACTCTATGCAGATGCAAATGCGGTACCGACTCATTCAGCATGTTCAATTGAAGAACCAAAAGAAACCATAGCTCGTTACCGAAGTAACTCCTCGTCGGGCCTACAATGTTCATCTATTGCTCACACCCCACATGGGCACACGATGTTTCAAGATTGCTCACACCCCACAAGGGCACACAATCGTTCTGCAGATCCTCCACAGGATAAAGAATAAACCATCGCTCACACCCCACAAGGGCACACGATCGTTTTTGCAAATCCTCCATGGGATCAAGAATAAACCATTGCTCACACCCCATAAGGCCACACGATCGTTTCTGCAGATCCTCCACGGGATCAAGAATAAACCATCGCTCACACCCCACAAGGGCACACGAGGTTTCTGCAGATCCTCCACGGGATCAAGACACAAGAATGCAATCATGATGCTTCACATGCAAAACGACTCCACACACTCTTGAAATGCATACATATTCACAAATATATATATATAATTACGCATTACATCTCATACAAGTACATACAATCATACACATAATTTACAAACGGCCACATCTCACACTTTCATACAACAAACACATACACATACCATATGGCTCATATAAACTCATCAACTATCGCAAATCCTCATTTGGATTATGGGTACATCGCTTATACCCCACCAGGAAAAACATCACAGTTATTCTACCCCGGTGATTACTACACTAGGAACAACACCTTGTCATTCTACCCCAGTGAGTAAGAATCTCGCACTTTTTACATATTCTCAACATCATTATCATATTACCAAGCAATGTCCATATATATAACATATATTCTCATGAATTCTTCACACCTTATCACATAAAATCAATATACAAACACAAGGTCGTGCCAACTACAACAAACTCAATCACATACATCATGCATTCATGTTCAACTCAGACAATGCATATAATTTCCAAAAGGCCATACTTCACAACCTAGGATTCACGCCATAAGGCTACCCACAACACGTCTCATCTCAATAATACACAAACTATTCTCGTTATATAAGGATTAACATCATTGAACCAAATAATTAACCATTGGATGGAAAACACAAGAAAACAACATCCTGCTATGCTTGCTACCCTGCTCGCCTAGCGAGTACTCGCTACCTGTTCGTCTAGCGAACAAGCTCGCAAAGGCAAACAGAAGCCACTGACTCGATTCGCTACCCCACTCGCTCAGCGAAGGCCTAATAAACACTCTCCACCACCCCTTCGCTACCAGTGAAGAACATGAAAACCATTATGTCCAAGTCTGGGACCGTTCGTTACTGCCTCGCCACAGCGAATGCCCAGCAAATGCTCGCGAGCTGCTCGCCTAGCGAACGTATTAGCGAGGGTCTGCGAACTCAGAATTCCCCACTGTCCAAAACTCCGAAACTCATCGAAATCTACCCGATTCAATCCCAACTCATCTCAGTAGCCTTAGCCCAACATTCCTCGAATAAACTCTACTACTCATTCTCATTTTTAAACGTTAAAACTCGGTTTCTACCGATTAAACTCATTTATGCCCTAGAATGTAAAATGGTAGAAACTCTCCAACAATCTCAATACAACCAACAAACACATACATAATCATAAACATTGATAGAATAACAACATTTCACACCCTTACCTCGATTAATCAGATGCTAGAAGTCGTTCTTGAGCTTTCCAAGCTTTCCCTTCTTTTTCCTTCTACTTTCTCTTCTTCCTCTATCTTTCTTTCATGTTTTATATTTTACATTTCCCTTCCACTTTCCATTATATATCTTTCCCTTCTATTTATCTCCAATTTATTTCTTCTCTAAAAATATTTATCAATTCATTTTCTCATAAAATATCCCATCTCATCCTTAATTAGAGATTATCTAGTAAGTCCATATTATTCTACCAAATAGAATAAATCGGTTAAATCCAATAATTCACTTAAATCATACAAACCAATTAACTAGTACCATTAATCAGTTATTGAAAATTGGGCTGTTACAACTCTCCCCCACTTTAGGAATTTTCCTCCTCGAAAATGTTATCCAACTCGAATAGCTCTGGATATGATTCTCGCATCCCAATCTCCCAACTACTCCTGCCAAAGGAATCCCTTTACCTCGAAGTTGCTTCTCGTTCACCCACCTGAACTTAGCAATGTCTCCACAATCAGATTTTCTCTCGCTTGCACACCTTCCTTCTGAATCAGTGTACTTCCCTAACCGAGATACATGAACACATCATGCAATTTCCACAAGTGACGGCGGTAAAATAGTCTAACATGCTATTTTCTCCACGCTTCCGATGTGCCACTCTGATACTGATCAACAAAGTACAGTGGGTACTCCCGAGACCTCAAGCTCGACCTACACCAGTTACTATCGTGACCCTCAAAACACGTCCTTTCTTGGGTCCTTCCGGTTGCCTCTTGCACAATCTCAGGTCCGAGTACAACACTCTCGCCGGACACACATCAACTCAAAGGAGCCTTACACCCCCTTACCAAACAAATCCTCACACTGTCATTCCGATATTAAAATGATAGCAATTGTCGTAGGTAAACTCAATCAACGACGATTAACTATCCCACGATCCACCTTGGTCCAATCACACAAGCTTTCCAACAAATTCTATACATACTGGGTAATCCTCTTTGTCTGTCTATTCCTTCCACAGACGTTAGTCGGAGTTCAACTACCATATGGCACCCAGAAGTGCCTATAAACCTTTCCAAAATCTCAATGAAAAACTCAGATTCCCATCTAACAGAATGATTCATCCTTACTGGTAAGTAACAAGTTACTCTTGTTAATCCATTCTTAACCATCCAAATCGAATCATATCCTATCAAATTCTTCGGAAAACCCATTACAAGATCCATGGGGATACTTTCCCATGCCACTCAGAAATATTCAACAGTTGTATCAGGTCCAACAGTTTCTGATGTTCACACTTCGACTTTTATCCATTAAATTCAACCAATCTATTAACTCAAATGAATTCCGACTCCCTCGGATCTCATCGGGAATACCAATAGTCAGTCTCAACATACATAGCTCAACTCCATAAGAAGTCTCTTCACATACCAAACTCATATCCCGAATTTTTTTCCTCAGTTCTAGTTCAATACCACCATCATTAGTATATACGGAAATTCCCATTTGATACCTCCGCTACCACGTCGTCTCACCCAAATGGTAATTCGACCAAAACCATATTCCTTCAGAAGTCCCAATTATTTCCTCTGCCTCATATTCAACTTTTCCAATTCAGACGAACACCTTAAACTCTTAAGGTCAGTAATCATTTCAAATCTCAACTAAACAATTGAGGCCTCCAACCTCCAGCACAGACAAACAAGAACAAATTCCAAATTACTTGTCAGATAATTCCCTTATGTACTTTGAGTTGCCTTAAAGCATAACCAAAACTCGTTGATGTTGTACTTAACATATCTCTCAATCATATCAACCAAACATCACAAAATACAACAAGTAGTTCTGTCAAATTTGGCCAACCAATACACGAGTTATTGACAGCTTCTCCCAAAAACTCTTTAAACTGCTTCCCAGTGGCATATCACTACTCTTTCTCAAACACTGATAACTCAAGTCTCATGTGTCCAACATGATCCTCTATACTCTTCGAATATCCAAATACCCTCGGTTACACAACTATTAACTTACTCAATTAAGTATGGAAAATCCCATGTCAAACGGACACTCAATTTGTGAGTTATGGAGGAAACACAAACCACACTTCCCATACTTACTACAACACCCAAACGTACTCCATCAAGAAATAACTTAATTCCATGTTACTACTTCACCATCACATAGAGCATTGTAGCAACTTCTAACACTTCTAATCCTGCGTCGTTCCGAGTTACGAGTCTCACATTACGACGAAATACGAAAACAACATTCCCACACTCAGAAGGCCATTTACACATCTTCAACTCTTGAAATGCTTAGAGGTTTAATCATACCAAGATTGTATTCCACCTCTTACTTTCTTTAATAATCACCAGAAATCACCATCCACCCTTTATATACTCGACCTCATAAACTGTTGCCGTAACACACACAAACACAAGTCTCAAAATTACTCCATCAATTTAATTCCTTGGCTAACCAATTAGACATATAATATGGAGCTCTCAATATCAGACTAGTTTTCGTAACTAAGTCGATCACAACTGCACTTCACGCCATGATTGTGTATCACTACTTTGTCAGGACAACTTCCAGACATTCACAACTAATCTATAAACCACCAACTTTCCATGTTCGTTAATACACAAAACTCCCAAGTACTTGGCCTTACTTCGAACAATTCACTGCTCACGCCATCTAAGCTTGCAAGATACGTCTATCCCATCCAACACAATCCCAACTACTATCAACAAGAGATTAAGGGTGATCAGTTTCTCAATTTGTCAATAGACAGCCGAAATCATGATGGGGCATAAACCATCTTTACCAAACTATAAGAGCGTTCAACCACACACTGAGCTACAACTCCACACTTGCAGCATCCTGGGGAAGCACAACTTTCTCCCCCACTTGGATCATTCCCACTCCTGCAGGCAAGGTTTAGAACAACAAACGCGTATCGACAGTGTTTTTACACACATGTCGCATAGAAGGGAAACAAACAACATTAGACAACTTGGCCGGATGGACTGACCTGCACTGATACCACTAATGTAACACCCTTCTAAACCCCACAGAAAATATAAGCATCATCAGAGTAAAATTAACATGCATTCACAAAGGGCGTCACACATATACTTCCAACTTACTAAAAACAATCTATCATGCTCAATAACACTGAAATAAATAATCATATTTTACAAAATTTCATTTGCATGTAGCAGCGGATTCATTTATATCACAATTTTACATAAAAGAAATATTCATATTTATCAGATAAATCACATCACTTAGGCACTGAGGCCAACAACACAATATACGTCTAAAACGTAACCCAAACGATCCCAGTGTTACACGACCAGAGCACGACTCGACCCAATACAAGTAAATTACTAAACAGCTACACCAATAGCGACCTCTCAAACTACGAGAAGTACTACACCTTGATACCTGCATGATGTCATGAAGGACATCATTCCAACAGAAGGGTGAGAAATATTATCATAATAACAATGCATATAATCATATATAAATGCACAAATACAGAATACATATGTTCCATATTTTCTCACCACAATACACTCTAAACGTCATATATGTCACAACATACATTTACCTAATTAAGCACATTCATCAATTCACATAAACACAAACAACATGTTTATTCCACCAATTCACATAAACATCTATATCCATGTTTATTTCACCAATGCATCATATAAAGATGATAATGCAACTCATAGAGACCGACTCACGAATCTATGCAGATGCAAATGCGGTACCGACTCGTTCAGCAGGTTCAATTGAAGAACCAAAAGGAACCATCGCTCGTTACCGAAGTAACTCCCCGTCGGGCCTACGATGTTCATCCATCGCTCACACCCCACATGGGCACACGATGTTTCAGGATTTCTCACACCCCACAAGGGCACACAATCGTTTTGCAGATCCTCCACGGGATCAAGAATAAACCATCGCTCACACCCCACAAGGGCACACGATCGTTTCTGCAGATCCTCCACGGGATCAAGAATAACTCATTGCTCACACCCCATACGGGCACACGATCGTTTCTGCAGATCCTCCACGGGATCAAGAATAAAACATCGCTCACACCCCACAAGGGCCCACGAGGTTTCTGCAGATCCTTCACGGGATCAAGACACAAGAATGCAACCATGATGCTTCACATGCAAAACGACTCCACACACTCTTGAAATGCATACATATTCACAAATATATATAATTACGCATTACATCTCATACAAGTACATACAATCATACACATAATTGCCAAACGGCCACATCTCACACTTTCATATAACAAACACATACACATACCATATGGCTTATATAAACTCATCAACTCTCGCAAATCCTCATTTGGATTATGGGTACATCACTTATACCCCACCAGGAACAACATCACAGTTATTCTACCCCGGTGATTACTACACTAGGAACGACACCTTGTTTATTCTACCCCAGTAAGTAAGAATCTCGCACTTTTTACATATTCTCAACATCATTATCATATTACCAAGCAATGTCCATATATATAACATATATTCTCATGCATTCTTCACACCTTATCACATAAAATCAATATACAAACACAAGGTCGTGCCAACTACAACAAACTCAATCACATACATCATGCATTCATGTTCAACTCAGACAATGTATATAATTGCCAAAAAGCCATACTTCACAACCTAGGATTCATGCCATAAGGCTATCCACAACACGTCTCATCTCAATAATACACAAACTATTCTCGTTATATAAGGATTAACATCATTGAACCAAACAATTAACCATTGGATGGAAAACACAAGAAAACAACATCCTGCTACGCTTGCTACCCCTGCTCGCCTAGCGAGTACTCGCTACCTGTTCGTCTAGCGAACAAGCTCGCAAAGGCAAACAGAAGCCACTGACTCAATTCGCTACCCCACTCGCTTAGCAAAGGCCTAACGAAACGCTCGCCACCACCCCTTCGCTACCAGCGAAGAATACCAAAACCATTATGTCCAAGTCTGGGACCGTTCGCTACTGGCTCGCCACAACGAATGCCCAGCGAATGCTCGCGACCTGCTCGCCTAGCGAACGTACTAGCGAGGGTCTGCAAACTCAGAATTCCCCACTGTCCAAAACTCCGAAACTCATCGAAATATACCCGATTCAATCCCAACTCGTCTCAGTAGCCTTAGCCCAACATTTGTCGACTAAACTCTACTACTCATTCTCATTTTTAACCGTTAAAACTCGGTTTCTACCGATTAAACTCATTTATTCCCTAGAACGTAAAATGGTAGAAACTCTCCAACAATCTCAATCCAACGAACAAACACATACATAATCATAAACATTGATAGAATAACAACAATTCACACCCTTACCTCGATTAATCGGAAGCTAGAAGTCGTTCTTGAGCTTTCCAAGCTTTCCTTTCTTTTTCCTTCTACTTTCTCTTCTTCCTCTATCTTTCTTTTCATGTTTTTCTATTTTACATTTCCCTTCCACTTTCCCTTATATATCTTTCCCTTCTATTTCTCTCCAATTTATTTCTTCTCTCAAAATATTTATCAATTCATTTTCTCATAAAATATCTCATCTCATCCTTAATTAGAGATTATCTAGTAAGTCCACATTATTCTACCAAATAGAATAAATCGGTTAAATCCAATAATTCACTTAAATCATACAAACTAATTAGCTAGTACCATTAATCAGTTATTGAAAATTGGGTTGTTACAGAAACCACTACTCAATGGGTTGCGGAAGACTCACAATCTTCTGATCATGGTTGATGTGTTTTAAAGCATCACAGTCCTACAGAGAAATAAATAAACGTTAAAAAGATCGAATATTATGACACATGTGTTTCAATTAATAAATACATATGAATTTTACCTCTCTGTCCTACATATGCATGGCAGCATGGTCCGTCCTACATATGCATGAAAACATGGTCCGAATATAAAGGCATCAATAATAAGTCAGAGAACCTCCTCCAAACCCTGGGGTGCATGAAGTGCCTCAATACACACTGATAAGGCTTTATGGTCATTATGAGGTGAGACATGCCTCCTCCGCGAAGACGTAGATGGAGATGCATGAGTTTCATAAGTTGATGCCTCTACATCAACCAAACTAGAACCGACCAGTAACTCTAGGGAGGGTCATATTTTTGCCCTCCAAAATGATGTATGTTGTGAAACTCTCTCGTGCCTCAATCTAGTATAATTATCAGCCATAATGCCTATAATTAAACCACACAAACATTATGCATATGAAACTCATTTTCGTAATATTCTGCAACTTAGAGAAGAATGAAAAATGACAAAAATTAATTTGAATCCAACATCCAAAAAATACAAAGTTCATTTAAACTTCATATCGAACACATTGCTCAAGTGAATAACATATCTAAACTATCTATTACACAATTTAATGCTCAATTTCTACAAATATTTAGAGAAATAAAAAATGTATAGAAAAATAAAAAACTTACTAAATATGAGTTTGATGTTGAACTATTTGATTGATTGATTGGTTGGTTGCTGATACTTAGTACAAAGTGTTGTCAAATAGCTATTATAGTGGTACTATAATACTCTAGCAACTAGCTTAGTGGAATTTATAAACACCACTCGTTTCCGTGATCTGTGATGGACAGTACTTGATCTGGGTTTAACAAAGTATATTTTCTTCTACTAAAAAAATGGATAGAATAAATTAAAACAGAATATAACTGTTTTATTCTCTTTTGGTCATTAGTCAAGTGCTACCTTTGGCAGTCTGTTATACTTATTAATCAATGTCAATATCAGAACTATGAAATATGGGTCTATACCCATAGTTTCTATTGGATAGATGTCACTTTTGCTAGCATCACATCAAGATAAACTATTGTTATCAAGAGAATCCAATTGAAAAACACCTCTACATTCAAAATGACTTTTTAATTACTTCAAACTATTTCATAGTTGATAGTTTTTCCATAGCTAAAATTACAGAAGTACTCAGAATTCTTGTTGTGAATCGGATGCCTTCAAACAAAGTATAAACGGTTTCTTAATGATCAAGAAATTCACAAGGGTTAGGGTTAACAAAGAAAACAAGGTAAAACAACAAGGAACAACAAGGATTGGTGATTAAACTGCTATTCTTTTCTTTCTCTTAGAACAAGATTACAAGTATACAAGAATAACAAAATAACCTCTCTCCCTTGAAATTAGGATTTTATCTTCCTATTTTTCCTTATTCTCAGATTGAGAAACTAGCATCCTATTTATAATAAAATAGCACACTAACCTAATGGGCTTTTTAACAATTACCCATTACAAGCTAACTTAGGGTACAAGCTAACTTAAACAATTGGGCTTACAAGCAAGTCCCAATTCAACATGCTAACAACTGTAGCAATATTTACTAATGCATGTTAGAACAGACTTCGACTACAACACACATTACTTGCGAACAAACTTCGACTATAATAGAGTTCGATCCAACATCTCACAAATCTCCACCTTGGATCTAACTCTATAACATCAAGAAACTAGTTTTCTTCATGCAGCTTTATTAACTGCATACAGTGGAAAAACTTGCAACTGGGCAATGTCTTGGTGATCATATCAGCAGCATTATGATTTGTCGAAACCTTCAGCACTTGGACTTCTCCACGCTCGATTACCCCTTTGATGAAATGCAACCTCACATCAATGTGCTTGGTTCACTCATGATAGGCTGAATTCTTCGACAGGTGTATTGCACTTTGACTATCACATTTAACAGTGATATCTCGACCTTGAAGTTTTAGCTCCTTTGCAAAACCTTCAAGCAACAATGCTTCCTTCACAGCTTCAGTTAGGGCAATACCTGCATAATCAGAGTCGGCATATCCTTCGATTGCTGCTTTACTATCTTCACCCAAGGCTCCGCCATAAATTAGGACTCTATTCAGAGACCCATTTATGTACCTTAAAATCCACTTACAGCTGACTAACCTAGCTCTAGTAGGTTTCTTGATCAGTTCACAGGTGTTGTTATCATGAAGAGATTTCATCTCATCATACATGGCCTTCAGCCATTCAGTCTTCTTTCGACTCCTCATAACTTCCTTATAGTCTCTAAGTTCTTCATCTAGAACCTCACTTGCAGAAATTAAGGCATAAGCTATAAGATCTGCATACCCAAGTCTCTGAGGTGGCTTGATGACTCTCCTCGACCTGTCTCTTGCTAGCAGGTAGTCATTATCAATCTCCTCATCTTCGACAACATCTTCTGCGTCTTCTTCGACTTCATATGGGGTAAGCAATTCAGTATCAACATGCTCCACCTCAACAGGAATCTCTTCCTGTTCCAGCTCTTTGTCAACATCATCAGTTTTCTTGAAAGTCATCTGTGCTTCATTGAAAACTACATCTCGACTGGTGATACACCTCCTGTGAACTGGCTCTAGGCATCATAGCCTATAAGCTTTGACTCCTTCAGGGTATCCCATGAATATGCACTTCAGAACTCTAGGTTCGACCTTGTCTTGCCTAATATGAGCATAGGCCACACAACCAAATACTCTCAGTCTGTCGAGACTAGATGGATGTCCCGACCAAACTTCTTCAGGTGTCTTCATTCCTAAGGCAGTCGAGGGACATCTATTTATCAGGTAGGCTGCTGTCAAAATAGCTTCCGCCCAAAACACCTTCTTCAATTCAGCACTAACCAACATGCATCTGACCCTTTCAAGGATTGTTCGATTGAATCTCTCAGCTAAGCCATTTTGTTGAGGAGTACCTGCTACAATCTTATGCCTTGCAATCCCAGACTCAACACAGTAACTGTTGAACGCTTCGTTGCAGAATTCAAGACCATTGTCGATTCTCTTCCTCTTAGCCTTTCTGCCAGTTTGAGTTTTGACCAAAATCTTCCAACTTTTGAAATTCTCACAAGTTTCATCCTTCGTCTTCTGAATGAATACCCATAGCTTTTTGGAATAGTCATCAACGATGGATAGAAAATACCTTGCACCTGAGTGTGAAGGATTCCTTGCAGGCCCCCAAAGATCAACATGAATGTAATCCAGGGATCCATGTGTTCTTTGCTTGCCTTTGTTAAACTTCGCCCTACAGGATTTACCAAATACACAAGATTCACAAAATTACAACTTTTCGACTTTGTCACCTCCTAGTAGGTTCTGCTTCCCAATTCGACCAGGCCTCTTTCGCTGACATGGCCCAATCTCATGTGCCATAATTCTGTCTTCGATATAGATTTCGTGGATGCAACATTTGTCGAACCACTTACAACCTCAGCCTCAAGGGTATACAAGCCTTGTTTCTTCATGCCTCTCAAGACTTCCTTCGACCCCTTCATGACTCTTAGGATACTTTTCTCTCCTTGAAAAATGTATCCTTTTCTGTCGAATTCACCAAGAGAAATCAAATTTCTCTTCAAGTTAGGTACGTACCTGACTTCAGTCAATAACCTTATTGACTCATCATGGAGCTTGAATCTCACAGATCCAATACCTGCAATTTTGCAAGATTTGTTGTTTCCCAGTAGCACAGATCCACCATCTTGATCACATAG
>CAWUDS030002219.1:9768621-9812034 GCA_963859935.3 Lathyrus sativus | reverse complement strand
AGTAAAGAACAGGCATCAAGTACTGAATAACATATTTTCATTGATTGGGCCCCCGAATGGGCGGAGTTTTTTTGTACACGGGATGTAACTCCTGAAATGAGGAAGCTACGCAAAGCAAATACATAAGTATGCACAAGAAGCATGAATATTTTGACAAATTAAATTTTGTACACATGTCGGCAACGGGATGCAGATGAACACCACGAACTGATCCTCCCATGACTCGTCCGACTCTAATGCCTTCCCGGTATCCCCGCTTCTGAAGAGATTGTATCCGATAACTGACTCCTCAAATGTATTCTCCCGCATTGATGCTCATTGCAATATCAAATTCGGACCGCAGTCATTTGCTTTTCACATCCCTAACTTTTGCGTGAACCGCCCTTTACGGGTTTTCAGTTCACCGGGATACCCTTTTTTGCCGAAGCCGCCCAGTGTAGGTTTTCAACTTCGCGGGTGTACATTTCTTCAATTTTATCCCTAACTTTTGCCCGAACCTTTCATTCTGTTTTTGGTTCGCCAGGATGCCCCATTTTTGCCTGGACTCTCTTTTTCTGTCCAGCGGGTCTATTTTAAGCAAAGTATTTTTTAACTGCGTCCGAATTCACAGGTGACGCAAAGTCTTCTCCGTCCATGGTGGACAACAACAACGCTCCTCCTGAAAAGACCTTTCGGACAACGTATGGCCCTTCGTAGTTGGGGGTCCACTTGCCCCTGTGATCTGCTTGCGGCGGGAGAATCCTTTTCAGCACCAGGTCGCCCGTCTGAAAGCTTCGCGGAAGTATCTTCTTGTCGTACGCTTTCTTCATTCGTCTTTGGTACAAACGACCGTATGCCAGAGAAGCTAGCCTCTTCTCATCCATCAAACTCAGTTGGTTCAATCTATTCGTTACCCATTCTGCCTCGTCCAGCTGAACGTCTCGCAATACCCTCAGAGAAGGGATCTCAACTTCCAATGGTAGTACCGCTTCCATTCCGTATACCAACGAGAACGGAGTTGCCCCGGTTGATGTGCGTACCGTCGTACGATAACCGTGCAAAGCGAAAGGTAGCATTTCATGCCAATCTTTATAAGTCACCACCATTTTCTGGACAATTTTCTTGATATTCTTATTGGCCGCTTCGACAGCGCCATTCATCTTGGGTCGGTAAGGGGAGGAGTTGTGATGTTCGATCTTGAAATTCTGACAGAGCTCCTTCATCATTTTGTTGTTCAGATTTGAACCATTGTCCGTGATTATCCGCTCGGGGATCCCATATCGGCAAATGATATCTCTCTTGATGAATCTAGCCACCACTTGCTTCGTTACATTTGCGTAAGACGCCGCTTCCACCCACTTGGTGAAATAATCGATTGCTACTAGGATGAACCGGTGCCCGTTAGAAGCCGTCGGCTCGATCTTCCCAATCATATCGATTCCCCACATCGAGAATGGCCATGGAGATGACATCACATTCAGAGGACTCGGAGGCACATGGATTTTGTCAGCATAGATTTGGCACTTGTGGCACTTTCTCGCGAACTTGAAACAATCAGTTTCCATCGTCAACCAAAAATAACCTGCCCTCAGCAGTTTTCTCGTCATAGCATGCCCACCAGCATGCGTACCAAAGGTACCTTCGTGAATTTCCTCCATGAGGAGCTTTGCCTCTTTCTCGTCTACACAACGCAACAACACCAAATCGTGGTTTCTTCTGTACAAGACGCCATCCGGGTTCAAATAGAAATTGCCTGCTAATCTCCTGAGAGTCTTCTGATCTTGACTGGATGCCCCAGCCGGGTACTCTTTATTCTTCAGGAAATTAAGGATATCAAAATACCACGGTTTGTCATCAGATGCTTCATCAATAGCAAATACATAAGCTGGCCTGTCCAACCGAGAGATAGTGATTTGGGGAGCTTCGTTTCAGAAGTTGACCTTGTACATGGAAGACAAAGTGGCAAGGGCGTCAGCCATTTGATTTTCTGCCCGCGGTACGTGATGCAATTCAACTTTGTCGAAGAAAGGCAACAATCTCCTTGCATAATTCATGTAATGTATCAAATTGGGCTGACGTGTCTCCCATTCCCCTTTGATCTGATTCACCACCAGAGCTGAGTCTCCGTATACGTCTAGATGTTTGATTCGCAAATCAATGGCTTCTTCAAGCCCCATTATGCAAGCTTCGTATTCGGCCTCATTATTGGTAACGGCAAAGGTCAATCGGGCAGTAAACGGGATGTGCGACCCGTGTGGCGTAGTGATAATTGCCCCTATTCCGCTACCATAAGCATTCACAGCTCCGTCAAATATCATTTTCCACTGGGACCCCAACTCTGGTCCTTCGTCTGGCAACGGCTCTTTGCAATCCTTCATCTTTAGGTACATGATATCCTCGTCAGGAAAATCGAACCTCATCGATTGGTACTCTTCAATAGGCTGCTCCGCCAGATACTCAGACAGCACACTCCCCTTTATAGCCTTTTGCGAGACGTATTGAATATCATATTCAGTCAAGACCATCTGCCAACGGGCAATTCTACCTGACAACGCCTGCTTTTCGAATATATATTTGATAGGATCCATCTTCGAGATGAGCATGGTTGTATGATTCAGCATGTACTGCCTCAAACGCTTGGCGGCCCAGGCTAGCGCGCAACAAGTTTTCTCCAGCATTGAGTATCAAGATTCGCAGTCTGTAAATTTCTTACTCAAGTAATAAATCGCATGCTCTTTTCTCCCCGTCTCGTCGTGTTGACCGAGAACACAACCCATGCTTCCCTCAAGAACCGTCAAATACATTATCAAGGGTCTCCCTGCCACCGGGGGCATCAAAATAGGAGGCTCCTGCAAATACTTCTTTATTTTATCGAACGCCTTTTGACAATTTTCGTTCCACGTTACGGCTTGATCTTTCTTTAACAGCTTGAATAACGGTTCACACGTAGCAGTTAGGTGAGATATGAACCGGGCAATGTAGTTCAATCTCCCTAAAAACCCGCGCACCTCTTTCTCTGTTTTAGGCGTCGGCATTTCTTGAATCGCTTTTATTTTAGCAGGATCGACCTCTATTCCTCTTTCACTTACGAGAAACCCCAGCAGTTTACCCGATCTCACCCCGAAGGTGCATTTATTAGGGTTCAGCCTCAGCCTGAACTTCCTAAGTCTTTTAAACAACTTCAACAGATTCACCAGATGCTCTTCCTCCGTCTGGGATTTGGCAATCATATCGTCAACATAAACTTCGATCTCTTTATGCATCATGTCATGAAAAAGAGTCGTCATCGCACGCTGATATGTTGCCCCAGCATTTTTCAAACCAAAGGGCATCACTTTGTAGCAAAATGTTCCCCAAGGCGTTATGAAAGTAGTCTTCTCCATATCCTCTGGCGCCATTTTAATTTGATTATAGCCTGAAAAGCCATCCATGAAGGAGAATACGGAGTACTGAGCGGTATTATCAACTAACACGTCAATGTGAGGAAGTGGAAAATCGTCTTTTGGGCTTGCTTTATTCAAATCTCTATAATCCACGCACATTCGAACCTTGCCATCTTTCTTTGGCACTGGTACGATGTTGGCAACCCATGAAGGATACTTCGTCACAGCCAGGAAACCAGCGTCCCACTGTTTCTGCACCTCCTCTTTGATCTTCATTGCCATGTCTGGCCGAGTTCTGCGAAGCTTTTGTTTGACCGGCGGGCAATCTTCTTTCAGTGGCAGGCGATGCACAACCATATCAGTATCGAGCCCTGGCATATCTTCATATGACCAAGCGAATACATCACTATACTCTCGGAGCATTTCAACCAGTCTTCGCTTGATATCACCCTGCAGTGCGGCTCCAATACGAATATTCTTCTCAACCCCTTCCGACCCCAAATTGATAATTTCGATGACCTCGTCGTGAGGCAGAATGGCTCTTTCCTCTTGCTTCACTAACCAAGACAGTTCTTCAGGAACGTCGCTATCTTCGACAACCTCTTCTTCGGTCTGGAATACCGGGTGCTCGAAGTCGGGACGAGTCATAGGTGGTTCAAGGATGTCATCTGAAAATGTTATCCTGCAAAAGAAAGGGTTAAGTGCTTCAAAATGCGTATAAAGCGAATAACCATGTTGCCATTTTATTGAAAAATACAAAACAGGAAAGACAGAGATTACAGTATTTGCACATGAAAAAACGCCATTTATTTAATGATTAACACGCAATGTTTATAACAACACAGCCCTAAGCAAATCCTGATGCCCCGGGCAAGACATCAGATTATTCAACAATTAATAAAGCAAAGCATTACTGTTTAAAAGTCACAGGAACAAGCTCCTGAATAGACCAGTTGCACAGTCCTTGTCCTGGCGTGCTTGGCTGAATCCAGGCATCCATATCACAGTCGCTGTCTCCTTCATCAGACTCTGAAGCAGCATTGACAGTTTCATGACATACTCCACTGGCAGAGATGGTGATTGACTTTCTGAAACGGGGGGCCCCCACGGAAGGATTTGATGACGACGGTCGGTACCCCAGCCCGAACCGGTCCATTTTCACAGGAATGTCCAGCACTTTGCCCCAGCCCTTGGCTTCTCCTGCTTCCACTAGCGCTTGAGCTTCTTTATACGATGAGACAGCTATCTCTGGCACTTTGCTCGGCCCGGGACCTTTGTCCTTGATACGCAAACCTTCGAATGCCTGGCATGGTGTCTCGTGGATTTCCCCGTCGACTTCCACATATTTAAATGAAGATAGATGGCTGACCAGGATGTCTTCTTCTCCGCACACGGTGACTACACTGTCTCCGACCATGTATTTTAACTTCTGATGCAGGGTAGACGTGACTGCCCCTGCCCCGTGAATCCAGGGTCTTCCCAGCAAGCAGCTGTACGCAGGCTGTATATCCATGATATAAAACTCAGTTGCAAACACTTCCGGCCCCACTTGCAGAGGCAAAGTAATCGATCCGAAGACTGTTCTCCGCGTGCCGTCAAACGCTCTGACTACCAAATCGCTGGGTGTACACAAAATCCCTCGAACATCCAGCTTCATCATCGCCTTCTTGGGCAGCACATTCAAAGATGATCCGGTGTCAACCAATACGTGCGACATTACCGATCCTCTACACTCAACCGATACGTGTAATGCCATATTATGATCTCTCCCTTTCGGAGTCAAGTCAAAATCTGTGAAACCCAGACTGTGGCCTGCATTCACATGTGCCAAAACTCCTTCTAGCTGATTTACGGAGACATCCTGGGGTACAAAAGAAGTGTCCAGGACTTTCAGCAAAGCATTTCTGTGAGCTTCTGAACACAACAGCAATGACAGGATAGATATTTTGGACGGTGTTTGCTGTAGATGCTCCACAATCTTATAATCACTTTTCCGAATCAAGCGCATGAACTCTTCTACATCCTTCGATGCTGCTTCTTTTTCACTTGCTTGTACCGGAACATTTTCAACCGCTTTCCCTTTTCCTTTCGCTAGTCTTTCAGCCTCCACTTCAGGAGATATAAAGATCCTGCCACTCCTTGTCATGCCTCCTGAGCCAACCACATTATCCACAATCTCTGCTGGCTGCTTGTTAACATCGATCTTTATCCCGTCACAATACACCTCTAGCCCATATGACCATGGGACTGCTTTCGTGTTCTCGTACGGGATTGGCCCGGCCTTAGTTATGGTGATCGGTGGTCGCTGAGCTGGTGCCGCAATAGTGATCGTCTTCCGAGGAATCGTCACCGTGGCCACGTCACTCTGATTATCCACTACTGCCCCTGCAGGCTCGTCAGTTGCCGCTCGATCAAACTGCAATATACCTTCATCAATTAAAGCCTGGATGCCTTTCTTCAAATCCTCACACCCCCCAGCTAGGGTCCAACAATCTAAGCAATATTCGTTACATCCTGGGTAAACACCTCCTCGCAACAGCCGACTCTTTATCTCACTCAGCGGCGTCTTTAAATCTTCAACATTCATAACAAGATTCAGACCTTCCTCAGTCAGAACAGCGTTAGCCCCATGATTAGGCATGGGTTTCTGGACTATATTCGGACCTGCCGTTCCAAAATTGATAGTCTTGTTGTCTAAAAGATCCTGCACAACGTGCTTAAAAGCATGGCAACCTTCTATATCGTGGCCCGGGGCCCCAGAATGAAACTCACAGTGCCTGTTTGCGTCGTAGCCGAACGGTGGAGCTCCCGTTATCGGCGCCAGAGTTCTTTTCTCTACCAGATTCAATCCCAACAATGTCTGCAATAAATCAGCATAGGTTGAGGGAGGCTTCTCAAACACTCTTCTTGGTTTATTACCCTGAAATCTTCGCTGAGCTTGCTGTGCCCCCTGCTGAGGCTGCTGCTGCTGTGGCATTGGTTGCTGCTGAACCGGTTGTTGTTGCTGGAATGGTTGTTGTTGATAGGGAATAGTAACACTCGACACCTGCTGCGGCTGACGATATTGACCTCGCCCCCTGCCTCGGCCTCGGCCTCGGCCTCCAAATACTGCGCTAGCTTCGCCCTGACGGCGCCCACCATAAGCTTTCCTATTACTGCCAGATGCAGTTGATTCCTCGACTTGGAACTTTCCTTGCTTAATATTACGTTCAATCTTTTCCCCCATCAGAATCAGGTCTGAAAAACTGGCCAGAGACGTATGAAACAGCATATCATGAAACAGCCCGGTGAATGTGCCGACAAACATATCATTCATTTCCTTATCTTCCACCGGAGGACGGACCCTGGCAGCCATATCGCGCCACCTTTGCGCGTACTCTTTAAAGCTCTCCCCCTTCTTCTGCGAAAGCCCGGCCAACTGGACCCGATTGGGTGCCAGGTCGCTGTTATACTTGTAATGGGCTACAAACGCCTCCGCTAATTGCTTCCATGTCTTGATATCAGTTGGCTCCAACCCCATGTATCACTCTAGGGAAGGGCCCGATAGACTATCCTGAAAGAAATGCATTAGCATTCTTTCATCAGTTGAGTATGCAGACATCTTTCTGTAATAAGCTCGTACATGCACTTTCGGACATGTGTCTCCTTTGTACTTATCGAACGCAGGAGCTTTGAATTTAATTGGCACCCTCAAGCCAGGTACCAAGCCCATTGTTGCCATGTCCAATCCCACAGCACTCTGGTTTAAGACTCCCTTCATCTGCTCTTCCAGCATTCTAATCTTTTGGGAATCATCCATCGGCCCTTTAAAACCTCCTCCGGAGAAGGCGTCATCCTGCTGATCTTCTTGCCACATGCCATTTCCAGCCTCGTACCCATCATACGCATTATTACGTCCAGCTCTGATCTGATTCATCCCCGGACCTCGGCCTCTGTTGCCGTACCCTTGAACACCTCCAGCGGGACCACAAGCCATAAATCCAGTACCGTTTCCGTTTCCAAAGCCTCCGTAACCCTGATTGACCATGCCATAACCATCTTGCCCGAAGCCTTGAGCATTAAAGCCATACTTGCCAGTGTTATCGAATCCCTGATCGTTGAATCCGAACCCAGTATTGACAAAGCCATTGCCTCCTAGATTATCTCCCAAATTGACATCACCCAGCCCAGCATTATGGACAGCAGTCTCATTCCCCACTCCGACGTTACCATTCACAGCAGCGGTAGCGTTGTTGGCATTAGCAGCAGGTATATTGACTACGGGCGGAGCCACTGGCGTGGGAGTGCCGTCTCCATGAGCAGTATCAACCCGGACAGACTGGTGATCTTCATTACCATGACCAGCGTTGCGAGCCAACAGAGGCTGGACCATGGCCTGCAAATTCTCCTGCCCTTTTGCTATAGCTTCCATAGTCTGCATGAAGAGGGCGAGCTTCTCGCGCACATCCTGCATCTCGTTCTGCATTTGGTCCATGACTTTTCGACAGTTGGAGCGTGTAGAATAGCGGTGCGGATGTTGATCTGGAATCCTGTTAAGTACCTGATACAGAGCAAGAAATAAGACACCATTCAAAGATTACCTGTAATGCAATATGAATATGAATGCAATGCAATGTGTCTGTGCATTAGGGAAGTTCATTCCCCCAGTTCTAGTGCGAAGGTGCCGGTGCAGTGACAGTGCTGATAACAGGAATATCGAAGCTGAATCATAGAAAGCCTCATATATTGCAGGGGGAACCAATAAGCCCAGGGTACAATATCACTGAGAGTACAAAGAAGGCATGACCTCAACCAACAATCCTGGTGATGGTCAGCACTATGCAAATAAAGCATACAAGTTACTACATGAAATGATCAAATCCTCCCAAAAGTCTGGTACTCCTCTATCAACTCCTTGGTCTCCGGATGACTTGGTCGATCAAGCAGCCCTTCAACAAGCTGGTTTCTCCTCTTAAGGACACGGCGTACGTCTTCAGCAGTTTTCTTCCCATGTTGCTTCTCCGAAGCAATCTTCTAACTTTCGCTTCTGAGACACTGCTTCATCTCTGGACTTGATTGCCTTGTTCAGTGCATGCTGGACACTATACCGGGTCATCACTTCTTCCTCACACTTCTTGACGCTAGACTTCAACTTCTCTTCGAGATCGGAGATTTGCTGCTTCAGCTTATCTTCCCTCTTCTTGTTGTTAGTGAGTGTAGCATTCCAAGTCTTATTGCAAGAAGAGATCTCTCGGTGAGCGATGTCAAGCGCTTTCTTCTTGGATTCAAGCATGTCATGGGAGCTTCTGAACTCTTGCCCCAGACGTTCGCGCTTCTTCTTCTCCTCAGTCAACTCAGCCCCTAATCTGTTCATTAGCTCAATCTGCTGTTGGAAAGCATACACGGCCTTGTTTTTCTCACTGCGTACCTGGGCTAACTCTTGCTCTAACCCTTCATTGATCTTCATCAAGGCTTCTTTTTCTCTCACAATTTGCTCATAGACTTCCCTAGAAACAGTAGTTGGCTCCGCTACCGGAATAGGAACAAGGATTGGTACATCTGGAAATGGCATTCTCAACTGACTAGCCCTCTCCTGAATCCAAACTCTATAAGGTGCATAGGCCTGGCAATCGTTCTTACCTAACAGTGGCTTCCCTCTGCGGTTAATACGCGTCCAGGCATGTTGCAACTTGGCTAATAACTCCCCCTTCACGTCACCTGTGAAGTACAGAGATTCCTGTACTTCTTCCTCCTGAGGTGGATTCTTCAGCGCATACCCAAACTGACGAATGAATAGAGAAGGGTTGTAATTGATACACCCTTTTCTTCCTATCAGCGGCACATTAGGGTACCCAGAACAACTAAAGATGAGCTCAGACCCCAACAGGTCTCGATCAAACCACACAACGTCTTCGGAAGATAGCCTCATCAGGCGTTCTGACCAACTGGCTGAGGTTGCACTGTCTACAAATGGTCCTTTTGTGGGAAGGTGACTCTTGAACCACATATTCAACAGAGGAGTACAGCAGTAAACAACTTTTCCCCTTCGGTTTTCGTTCTTGTAGTGCAATGAGTGGTAGAAGTCTCCGATCAACGTTGGCACTGGATTGCCGGCAGCGAACAGATAGAAAGCATCCAAGTCCACAAAATTGGGCAGGTTAGGGAACAGCACAATTCCATAAATGCATAGAGCCAAAATAGCGTTGAAAACCACCCAACAACCGCTCTTGGCGTACTCTTGAGCTTTGCCAACCAAGAAATCGAGAGAGAAACCGGGAACCCCGAGCCAAGAAGTCACTAACAACTCAGCAGCGTTCATATGCAAGGCTTTGGCTAAGTCCTCCAGCTTGGGCTCAGCAGCAGAGTGAATAAAGGGAACCTTGTTCTTCACGGGAAGCTCAGTAAACTCCACATACTCCTCAATAGTAGGTCCTAGAATGAAGTCAGCAAAAGTAAAGCATCTCAATGCGGGGTCATAGAACTGCATCAAGGTGTATAGCCCGTTCATCTCATCAGCAGTGGGCTTACAGACTAATCTCAGTAATCTCCCATGACTCATTCTAAAGCTTCTTCTAACCTCCTCATCAGCGAGAGATATCAGACCAAGCAAAGAAGTAATATCAGGTGAAGGCAGCTTGTACGCAACTGTTTTCCTCAAACTAGCCATAGTCAATACTCATAAATCTGGGCACTAGAACCGGGGAATATGCAAATGCACCTGCAGCACAGACACACGTTAGTGAAATGCACGTGGTAATGGATATGCAGACAATGCAATGCAAGTAACATGCAACAGGGACCAAAGCTGTAGCTGCATAGCCTGAACCCAATCAAGAAAGGTCTCAGATAGACCATCCAGAAGTCCTCAAACCCTGGTCTCAGATAGACCTAAAACGAAGCTTCAACAATGGTCTCTGACAGACCTCAAACCATAACTCCAACTGGTCTCTGACAGACCTCAAGACTCTCAACTGGTCTCTGACAGACCTCCTAACTCTCCATAAATACCCAGGATCTCTGATCAAGAAATAACCGGTATCTGAAGGTCTAGTTACCTGCATAACCCCAAACCCTCTCACAGGTGGATGTCCTAGTAACTGACAAAGGTACGGCATCCTATGCGGTCGTCGGCGTCACAGACTTTCAGGGTTGATGATACGATTCCCAGAAGGAGTGGCATCATCAAATCCTGAAGAGGCCTCACTTAGCCAACTTCCAAATGATCAGTTCCCGGAGTCGACAATTCAGCTGACCAACAACCCCTTCGACCCAAAGGGTAGAAAAAGAAGCCAACCAGAAGAACCTCGTCCGAGTGTAGATTTCATGAGACACTAATGCAAGCAAAGCCGGCACGCGCCCACTACTTTCTACTCTAATTCTAGGTGCACTCAAGCCCAGGTCCGGCTTCTCACTCAATATCAGAACACCCGTCACACCCCAATACAGCAATAATAAACAATATATATAATGCTGAAAATAAAGGTCAGAAATATAAATCCATACAAAATCCTCGACGGGAAAACAAGCGTTAGGATTGACTCTCTCAAAGGGACGTTGGATCCCAAATGCATAAGAACCATCGCAGTCCTTAGCAGCCAGGGGACGTTGGATCCCCAGCAGAGTCGCCAGCTGTCGCTACTGCGAAATTCGGCGCTGGCTGAACAGAAGAGTCGCCACCGTGCGTTATTTATCCCACGGGAGGGAAAGGAAACGCTCAGAGTAAACCTCGCACAACACGGGAAAGGTATGGTCATCGCAACCAAAACCTGGATTCGGGAGTCGGTTACGCAAGGGGAAGGTATTAGCACCCCTCACGTCCGTCGTACTCGACGGGATCCACGCTTGTTTTCGGGTATGGATTGTTATTCTATCTAAACTATGGGTCGAGGGTTAAAAAGAAAATAAAATGAAAAATAAAAATGACTCGGCAAAGTATCGCACTTTATGCCTACGTATTCCCGCCTGGAACGAGAAATCAGAGTCAACGTAGTTCGCCTACCTACGGGAAAGGAGGGGAAGGTTGCTCGCTAGGATATCGCATCCTATGCCTACGTACTTTCACACGGCATGAAAGATCAGAGCAAACGTAGTTCGGGCTACGGAAGACACAGATTTGTCTTAATTGTTTTTATTCCTTCTGAAAAAGGTTTTCTTGATTAGCAGTCCCGGCGGACAAAAATGACGTCTTGATGAGTTCATATTCTTTTACGGAAGAAGTGTCTTTTATTGTGTTTGAAATCTTTATGTGTTTTTCTGTTTGTTTTGAGAAAGAAGAGACAGAACTCTAACCTACGGTTGCGAAGGGAATCAAACTAACCTAATGTTATCATGCATGGGTTAAAACCTAGTGTCTATCATGCTCCTCTCTTGCGCAGAGAGAAACAGAGATCCTACGGGATAGGCAGAAACAGAAACAATAACAGATATAATAAAGCAGTAAAATGCATGGATGCAACAATACAAGCGAGGCAAGGGAGTCCCACTCAACCTCGAACCTAGAAAACAATAGGCAAAAGTGAACAGGCTTCACTTTCAACCCAACAGGGTAAACAGCAAACAATACAACCCAGAAAACCAATCAATACATCAGCAATGAAATACAACAGCAAAAGAACAGCATCAGCAGGTCTGGATCAACATCTAGCTTCAAGTAATCTCCATTCAGTTACAGGCTTCAACAAGCATCAATCTCCATCTTCATGGCCTTCAGGCAAGGGCTTTGATCATCAGTCTTCTATAAGCAATGGCTTTTCTTCAAGTTCAAACCTCCAGGATGAGGAATCAGTCACAAGAGTGAAGTGAATGAATGTTAGACAGTTAATTACCTACCAATGGTGGTTCATCAACTGTTAACATTAAACAGAAAGTTTCCTCTCAAAAGTTCTATCTTTCAAATATATTCACTGATCCTTCCAAAGGAAGGAGGTGGATATTTGAAAGAGACTTTGAATCATAGAGAAAGGATAGAGGCAAACAAAGCCACCTATGTTTGAGAAGCAAGCTTTCTACTCTAGAGCTTTGCCTAGCTCCTAGACCCTAGTCTCCTCAGCAACTGCTGGCAAGAACCTCCTCAACTCTTGACAAATGATCTTAAACCTCTGGATCTCCAATGGTCTTCATCTCCTCAAGTCTTCAGCTTCCCCAAGTCCCCAGACAAACCCAATACCCAAGCAAGCAAGCAATAATCCCCAGAGGGCACACCACACCAGTCAATCAGATATATACAGAACATTAATAGCAGTAGGGGAATCCTGACTTTTTCTAAGGGATCTAATAACTACCCATAGCCCCTATAGTCCCATAACTAATCTAGTCAGATCCTAAGTCCTAAGGGAAAGAATCAAACTTCCTAAGTCATCACCTAAAACCCTAGTTTTATCCATGCTATTCAAACCTACATTAATCACCTAAAATTAATTCCTAAAAATGGGAACTAAATTGAATCTACAAATTCAAGATCTAATCTAAACAACATAAAAAGAATGAACAAAAAATATGAAAGCATTTAATAGAACCAAAATTAATAAAACCATGCATGAAATGAAGCTATCTAAAATGACATTTATTTAGAAAATATGGAAAAAATATGAAATAAAAATAAAAATGCAATTTTATTTAATGAAAATTTTCTAGACATTTTAATGAAAATGATGTAAAAAGAATGGATTAAAATGAATTTTTTATGAATTTATTATGAATTTTTTTAGTTGGTAAAAAATTAAAGTGGAATTAAAAAAAATGAATTGAAATAAAATGAGGGAGGGGGTATGAATAGTAAGCGCGCGCAGTTGATATCAGGATGGGCCAAGCAGCCAGGGGGTGTGGTTAGCAAAATGAATAAGGCCCAGCATCACTCAGAATTATTGAAAAATAAAAAAAACACGCAGGGGTGCAAATAGAAGCAGATTCACGTTCAAAGTGGAATTGGGCTTGATAGCTGGGGGTGGGGATAGCACATCACATTCAGGCCCGCCCGTTTCAATTAATGAAACGGTGCGTTTAGGGCACCAAGCAAATCTCCCTCCAAAATCAAATTAAACCTCAGCCACACGATGGGCTTGGAGGTCAATGGTCTAACACGAATTGGACCGCTCAGATTGTGTCTCCTACCTCAGATCATAAAGCTAGGGTTTCCTCTCCCATGGCAGCCATGCACGAGCTAACTTCAAGCTCTCAGTTCTCCCTCTCCAGGCCATGAAACGCCACGCTATAAACATGAAAATTGCTCTACATCTCTCCCTCTACAAGCCTATGGTCTTAATTCAGTCTGAAATTCACTAGATCACTCAACCCGATACCTACAAGTTCTGGTTACCATGGAAGTACACTGAGATGCATCATGACAATTCTCAATCAAACTTGCACTAATCCAATCTATAACTAATGGTGATTAACCTGCGCTAACAACCTAACATTATAATGCACTAACCTAAGAGTTCTACCTCCTAACAGTTTTTACAACCTGCTAATCATCATCACCAAACCACTCCAAATTCATCCTAATTATTCTACTAACATCCTACATCATATCTAAACTAACAAATCTATGCTAAACTAACTGAATTAAGCTGTTTGAATGAAAACGCACCTGGTGCAAAAGCTTGAAAACAGCTATGGAAACTTGTGAATCCACCAACACCAATGCTCAGATCTTGATCAGTGAGTGAAGCTCTTGCTTCTGTATGCAACACTTGAATGATTCTTGACTTGAATTGTGCTATCCACTTGAAATTGCACTTTTGATGTTGATGATGGAAGTGCTCGAAAATGGAGTAATCACACCTTGTTCTTGATTGAATTATGATCTATGATGATGAAACAGTATAATGAAGTTGATTTTGATGATGATTTGCTGAAGAATTTGAGGAATTGGAGTGAAAATTCAATGAAAAAGAATGAGAGAATTTGGGAGATTCTTGGTGAAAATGAATCCAACCCTTGATCAATCTTCATTTCATGAATATATAGAGCTCACATGAACATTCTAGATCCATCTTACACATTCCCTTGCCTTCCAACTTTGATCCATTTTGGCTATGTTTCTTAAAAGGCAAGTAACCATGGATAACTTTCTTTTTTCCTTCTAAACTCAAAAAAGTGTTTGAACCATTGTCTTTGAAATGTCTTTTCCATTCAAAATCATATATTGGAAGTCTCCATTTGGACTCATAAATCTCCCAAACCATTTTTCATCTTGACTTTATTCAACTTATAAGCCATTTTAGTTCAAATTTGGACCAATCATGCAACTTCATGTTATGAGCCTTTCCAACAATTTGTGACCTTCTTTCTAGACTTAAAATCCCATTTGGAGCAAGTTTGATGTTGTAAGTTTTTCCATTTGAGGCCTCCTTGTATGAGTTTTGGACATAGGTTAAAATGACCTGTAATTCACAAATGCCCAAGATACCCTTTGCTTGCCAAGACCATAAGTTGAGTTCTATAAATCTCCTTAATGTCTTCCACCACTCAAATTAAAGGTCTTGAGATCCTATACAAGTTTCATGTTGGCCAAGAAGCCATTTGAAGCTAGCATTTTGACTTATCTTGCTTGGAAATTTGACCTAAACTAGGGGATTTTACACAGAAACCCTAATTTAGAAACTCCTCTTCTCCTTGATTTCTCTTGAATTCTCCTTGGCATATCTCCATATCCTTCTTTATATGTCCAATGATGAACCCCACATCTCTCCAATAGACTTGAATGCCCCTTAAATCAGTCAATTGACCTAGGGTTGACCTAGGGTTGACCCAGATGAAACCCTAGTTGACTGTCTTCAACTATAGCTCTTGTGCTCTCATCAATGACTTGTCTCCTTCTCCAAATGACTTTATAAGTCTCTCATAATGTCTAGATACTCTCCATGCCTTCAACTTACAGCTCACAACCCTCTTGTTGATCCTCAGATACCCTCAGCTAGGAGATGGACTCAAGGCTTGATCTGCTGAACTCTTTGCTTTCAAATTCTTTCCTGATGACTTGAATGAGATGGAATTAGGATAATAACCTCTTGATAGGCTTCTAGAGATGAGAATAATGATTGGTCCCCTTTTGAATGACTTGCTATGCTTATGCTGTGCAGATGGTTAGTCTATGTACATGACTCTATATGCAAATGCTAATGATAATGAAACATAAACCAAGTGAATAAGGTTGGGCAAATTTTAGGGTGCAACAGGCAGCAGCCTCCACAAGCTCATCTCAACCTTAAGCCAGGATGAATAACTGTAATCATACAGAGGAAACAAAATAAAGTGTTGTCAAGCAAAATACAGTAAACTGCAATCATACAGAGGAAATAAAATGTTGTCAAGCAAAATAAACCATATGGACAAGGGAGCTGGGCTCTACCGAATACCCGCAAGTAAAGCCATACAATAACAGTACAAGCAGAGGGAGAAACTCAACCTCTAGTGCAATCATGCTCCTAGATTAAAGTCAGTCTAATCATGGACCTATTGTAATGCATCAAGCAAGTCAAACAAGGCACATCAATACATAAAAGAAAACAGACAAGAAAGCAGATTAACCCCTCTCCCTCACCCAAGCTTCAGCTCTTCTGTCATCAACTCAGTCTTCAGACTTCAATTACCCTTTAAGGCTACCATCTCTCATGACAAATATCAATTTCCTTTTCCAGGTTTCAACCCATCAAACCCAAGTATCAACTTGTTCTCTCTTCTCTAAGCTTCAGCCCTTCAGTCAATTCTACCTTCAGGCTTCACTCTTAACTACAAGTATCAACTTGATTCCTTCAGGCTCTCCAAGCATCATTGTAGGTGTCAACTCATTCTTCAACTCTTTTTCAAGCCTCAGCTCTATACTTAATCTCAATTGAATCCTCTTCATAAGTATCAACTTAGTTCTCAAGCTTCAGCTCTCTTTGCTTCACCAGTATCAACTTGGTCTTCTTCTCCTACAAGCTTCAGCTTCTCAGAGTAGTCCTCAATCAATGGGAGTGTCAACTTCATCCTTCAATATTTTAAGCCTCAGCTCTTCATTCAATCTCCATTGGACCTTCAAGTATCAACTTGTTATTCTTGCTCTTCAGCTGCAATGGCAATGCTCAAGGAATCATCCTCTTCCACACTCTTCAATGAAGTCCTCATCTTCAAACTCAAGTTTAACATCTTTCAAGATACTCAAACCAAAAGACAATTGATTTAACAAGATGAGGGGAAATGATAAATAGCTTACTGACAACCAAAGGAAGCCTGTAAGGGTTCATCATTATGAGAGACTGGTTCCCTCAAAGTTCTACTTCCCAGATAAAGCCACTCATCCTTCCAAAGGAGGGATGTGAATATCTGAGAAGGACTTTTAGTCATTGGGAGGAATGGAAGCACAATATGCTTTCCATATTTGAGAAAGAAATCATTCTAACTATAAGGCTCTCCCTATATCCTCCTATCTCCTAAACCTTCATCAGACACCTTCAGGCACAAGCAAATCCTAGCTCCAAGCAACTTCAAGCAACTCCAAGCATCCTTGCCTTGTCTTCAATTTGTCTTCAATCTCAACCAAAGGCAAACCAAGCAAAAACCCTAATCTAAGGGAACTAAGGAAGTTAAACTAGTTGAATTAGTAAATTAGGATCACCTAAAACCTAGTACTAAAGTTAGTCCTAACTAAAATACTAAAACCAATTGTAAAATCCTACAAAAATATCTATGGGAACCTGGTCAATCATGACTCTACCACATTAATTTCAAAGATCAAACCATCAAATTAGACCTAGAACTAAAATCTACATTACAAGGTATCAAACCTAAACCCTAAAAGGAAGCACCTAAATATCAATCTAGAAAGCACACCTATTTTCATCACAAAAATGTGAGAAAAATTCTATGGGAGCATACATGTCTAACCTAATCACACACAAAAAATTAGGCTCACAATCATCACCAAGTGATCACATTAAATTCCACAAAACTAGCTATCAAACATAATCATTTTAATATCAATTAAAATATAAAATTCCCATTAAATCAGAAAATACATGAAATGAAAATATTTTTTCTCTAAAAAATACTAGACTCAATCATGAGTAAAATGCAAAAAGATTGGTATTAATTGGGTTAATTTTCAATTTATTATGAATTTTTCAAGAACCATGAATAAAATGAAAGTTAAAAGAAAATCAAATTAAAATAATAACACGTGTGGTGCAAATAGTAATCAGAATCAGTTAAAATCATGGGTTGGGCCATCAGGGGGGTGCGGATAGCACTTAATTCATTAAGCCCAAAACCAACTGCTAAATGAAATGTAGCGTTTCATTTATTCAGATCCTTCACAACTGAACTTTAAAACATGGCCATTGGATCATGCTCCCAGTCCAAGTCAAACCCTCATCCAATGGTGCAGACATCATCTTCTACCTTTCAAACATCTGAACTTCGCGCCCAGCTCCGGCCACCACCGGTGGAGCTCTGGTCATCACCTTCAACCCTAGTTCTCTCTAGGAGCCTCTATTGCAAATGGTCAAAACATGAAACTCATCCCAAATCTTGCCACGAATTCAACCATACCCTTAGTTTCCTCTGAAACCTCAAGATTCACCATATCTAATTCTCAACCGAAAATGGTAATTCCCCTATTTTGTCTCTAATTCTCCAATTAACTATCTGAAATCCATCCTACACCATTCTACAATGCTTCTAACACCTTAATTCAACCTAATTCTACCTAAATCATGCTAGGGGAAGAAATTTACCAACCTGGAAATCTTGGATGAACAGATGCACGAAACCTCCAATTCAAGCTCTACAATCTTGCAGACACGATCAACGAACCTCCTCCTTGCTTCTGTATGCAAAAGAACCAGTTGAAAGTGCTTGAATCTTGAAACCCGATGGTGAGTTGCAGGTGGAGAAGTTCACTTGCTCATACACTATTCAGCCACGAATTCTTCTTGATAATGATCTGGAATCACTCCTTGACATCCATGGAAGAAGTTTCAATCAAGAAAATGGATGGAAATTGAGGAATTTGGTGAAACAGAATTCACTTGCAAGCTATGGAAATTCAATCTCAATCTATGCTCTCTCCTTCAATGATCACCAACCCCTTCAATGGATCAACTCTATTCCTTATATAGATGATGTTTGGATGATCTAGAACCCTCTAGATCCTTCTAATGAGAGTTTCCACTTCTCATGTCATGAGATTTTCAATCACATCTCATACTATGTGTAATTCTGTTTGCAGCTTGAAAACCATCCCAATCTCTTTCAATTTCTCCCCTAGTGACATTTTGAAAGAGTTTAGCTTGCAAAGGACCTTGCTCATGCCTTGATTTTGTGTTTTGCAAATGTTTCTTAATATGCAAGTAAGCACTTTCCAAAGCAAGCCCACAAATTGAATCTCAACTCAAAAATGTGGCTAAACCAATGTTATTAAAATGTTTTCTAGAGTCAAAATGATATATTACATGCCATGGTTTGGATGTGTAGGTTGAAAATTTCAATTTCCAACTTTGGTTTATTTAACTTATGCCCTTATTTTAGGTCATTTTTGCAACTTTGAGCTACAAGCCTTTCCATCATCTCATGACCTCCTTACTAGCCTTAAAACATCATTTTGAACAAGCTCTATGTTGAAGATTTTTCCATTGAAGCTTGGAAATAGGAGTTATGGCTTTATGGTTGAAATGATCTGTAATCTCCAAATGACCAAAATGCCCTTGACTTGTCAAAGCCATAACTTGAGTTCTACAAATCCTATCAAGGACTTCTAGTACTCTCTAGAAAGCTAAGAAGATAAGGAACAACATTCATGTTGACCAAAAGTTCATAGGAATCATCCTTCTTGGGAAAATGTTTGATGCAAGTTGGGTAACTTTCAAGGCCCCAGATTCACATACCTCAGATGACCTGTAACTTGTCAAAGGCATAACTTGAGTTCTACAAATCCTATCAAGGACTTATAGTACTCAAATTAAATCTAAGACCATGCTCTACAATATTCATGTTGGGGGCAAGGTGAGATGATAATCACATCTTGAGCTAAATTGCCTTGAAGATAGGGGTCAAACTAGGGGATTTTACACTGTCAAGTCTTAGAAACCCTAGCTTGAAACTTCTCAAACTCTTCAATCATGATGAGTTGACCTTGGAATCATCCTTCTAACATCTCAATGTGTCAATCCATGATCACATGGCTCTTGGATTGGGTCTCAACCTTGCTCAAATCATCAGTTGACCTAGGGTTGACCCAGTCAAACCCTAATTACACCACTCATGGCTGGGTCTTCTTAATCTTGCACAATGACCTATCTAGGCCTCATGATGGCTCTCAAGACATCTCATAAGATCTCTCAAGGCTTCAAGTTCACATTCTTGGCTTCAGAATCATCTGAGGTCTTTCCACAACTCTCAAGTTAGGAGGCACACACTCTTGGTTTCAACCACTCACTCTGAGAATCTTCTGACTTCTCTGGCAAAGATATCAACCCTTGAACACTTGAATAACCTTCTTGGCTAGCTTCATAGTCTTGTGTAACTCTTGATTGGTACTCATACCTCTTGATCTCCTGCATACCTGTCAATGAAATGCAAATGATAATGCTAATGTGAATGAAATGAAACATAAGCTAGGTAAAGAAATGTTGGTCAAATTTTGGGGTGCAACAGCTGCCCCTATTCAAACGGCTTGAACCTGATTGGGTGAGAAGAGAACGACTCTCAAACAATCAAGGTGCGAGACGGTTGAATACCAACAAACCCGGAAATTTGCCAACTGCAGAAGTACACGGTACTCTGATGGGAACAAATCTTCGAAAACTGAGATACTAGCTGCACGACAACTAGCTGGAGAATTGGTCACACGGTAACCGGTAATACATGGTCGATCATGCCGTCAGGCATCAGGACTCCTCGGGACTCATCAGGTCAACAATCAAGTTAACCACGCCATCGGGCGTTCAAAGAAAACTTTCGGGCATCAGCCGGACTTCATCAGTAAGTCGGGAATAGAATTCTCGGTCAATCATGAACCAATTGGGGATACTCAAACTTCTACCGTCAGGCACCCCGCATCAGCTGGGAGAACTGCTTCGTTAATACGGTCGGACTTCAATCATCAAGTCTTCAAGGGAAGTTTCAACTTCGCTGTTTGGAAACCTGCTGGGGGATGACACATCTCCGCTGGGGATTCTGGAGAACTATCAAGTAACTCTGCTTCGGGGATCCAGGAATCATTCTGGGTAAATCATCTCTGCTGAGGAAATCAAGAATCATCTTGGACAAATAACTCCGTCGGGGACTTCAAGAATCATCTTGGACTAATAACTCTGCTGGAGATTTCGGGAATCATCCTGAGCAAACGCTCTGCTGGGGACTCTAAGCGTCAACTTGAGCAACCAACTCTGGCGACTTCACTGGGGGTTTTAAGAATCATCTTAAGTAAACAACCTTGTTGGGGGAAAATTCAAGAATCATCTTGGGCAAACGACTGTGCGGAGGAACACCTGCAAAACAAGAACGGTAACGACCTAGCTCATGTTTAGTATGCATATGCTTTGGCAACGGCGCAATGCTCCACACGGTGGAAATGCTATGCGTTTTCAAGGTAAATGCTATGCAATCATGCAAAATGCTACTATCCCGTCAGCAAAATAAATGCTGAAGGGAGAATCCTCCTATCAAGGAGAAAGAAACACTCTGGTGGAGGAAGGACTCATCCTGCCAAGGAGAATAAGTCACGCTAATCTCAATCGGACTCCGCATGGGGAAGCAAACTTCAGTCGACTGCTGCAGGGGAACGAAGCTCTACGAGAACCTGGGCCTGCTGAGGAAAGCGATGTCAATCGCGGAAATAAACTGCGCAGCCTCCGCGACTACTTCCCTGGAGATGACGACTCCGGCGGGGGAATACAGCATCAGCTATTCAACATTCTACTGGGGAAAACCAATCATGGCCCGAACGGCTTCCAAGGACTCGGCTCTCTTGGGGATTTGCAAACTCGGCTGGAGAAGAAGGAATCATCCTGCTTACAGGGGAGAGTACGACTCTGCGGGGAATCTCAATTCCGCTGGAGACTTCAGTCTGGAACTATCAATTGCTGCATACTTCGGTATATGACTCAGCTGGGGAGACGACATTCCTTCAGGATGCATCTGATTGGGGAGAGAATCTTCTCTGCCTGGGGAACGCATACGGCGTACTGTCTGGTACATGCTACACCTGCACCAACACAAACAAACAGACAAGATGCCCTTCTCAAAGGGGCCTATCAAGGTTATCATCTTGTAACAATGTTCGAGTAATTCATTGTTTCAACAATCAGTGGCCTAGGCCAGTAAGTTTATGTATGCGCATTTTTCAAAAACATCGGCGTTCTTTTTCGCAAACAAAACAGATAAATGCTAAACAGACAAACAGAATTGCTGAATAGTATACATTTTATTGATAACGAACCCCTGAATGGGTAAAAATGTTTTACAACAGATGCAAGCTCCTGGAATGAGGAAGCTGCGCAAAAAAGTAAAAACATAAATATACATCAGTATATACATATGTCGGCAACGAGGCGTAGACGAACACCATGAGTTGATCCCTCTATGACCCACTCGACTTCGATACTTCTCCGACGCTTCATCTTCAGAAGAGATTGATTCAGATAAACGGCCCTCAGGTCTTCCAAACCACTAAACAATGAAAGTCCACACGCGGAACGCAGTCATTTGCTTTTTTCAAATCCCTAACTTTTGCGTGAACCGCCCTTTCAGGTTTTCGATTCACCGGGATACCCTTTTTTGCCAAAGTCGCCCATCCGGGTTTTTGACTTTGCGGGTGTACATTTTTTCAATTTATATCCCTAATTTTTGCCCGAACCTTTTTCCTTTTTTACGGTTCGCCAGGATGCCCCATTTTTGCCTGGATATTCTTTTTCTTTCTAGCGGGTCATTTTTAAGCGAAGTATTTTTTAACTGCGTCCGCGTTCACCGGGGATGCAAAATCTTCACCATCCATCGTGGATAACAACAAAGCTCCTCTCGAGAAGACCTTGCTGACGACGTACGGACCTTCGTAATTGGGAGTCCACTTGCCCCGGTGATCGGAGTGTGGAGGAAGAATCTTCTTCAGGACGAGATCACCCGTCTGAAAGCTTCTAGGACGCACCTTCTTATCATAAGCTTTCTTCATTCGGCTTTGGTACAGACGACCATGCGCAATCGATGCTAACCTCTTCTCGTCCATCAGGCTGAGTTGGTTTAGTCGGTTCTTAATCCATTCTGCCTATCGAGTTTCGCGTCAACCAAAACTCGCAAAGAAGGGATCTCCACTTCTAACGGTAGGAAAACCTCCATACCGTACACCCAAGGAGAAAGGAGTTTCCCCGGTTGATGTACGTACCGTTGTACGATAGCCGTGCAGCGCAAATGGCAGCATCTCGTGCCAATCCTTGTAGGTCACAACCATCTTCTGAACAATCTTCTTTATGTTCTTATTGGCCGCTTCAACGGCGCCATTCATCTTCGGCCGGTAAGGAGATGAGTTGTGGTGTTCAATCTTGAAACTCTGGCACAACTCCTTCATCATCTTGTTATTCAGATTCGAACCATTATCAGTAATGATCCGCTCGGGAATCCCGTAACGACAGATGATATCCCTCTTTATGAACTTAGCCACCACCTGCTTGGTCACATTAGCATATGAGGATGCCTCCACCCACTTGGTGAAGTAGTCAATAGCTACTAGAATGAAGCGATGACCGTTAGATGCAGTGGGCTCGATCTTTCCTATCATGTCGATGCCCCACATGGAGAACGGCCACGGGGAGGACATGACATTTAACGGGCACGGCGGCACATGAACTTTATCAGCATAAATCTGGCATTTATGACATCTCTTTGCGAATTTAAAGCAATCCGATTCCATCGTCAGCTAGTAATATCCTGCTCTCAGGATCTTTCTTGTCATAGCATGCCCGCCGGCGTGCGTACCAAATGTGCCTTCATGGACTTCTTCCATGAGCATACTCGCCTCTTTCTCATCTACACATCTGAGTAGCACGAGATCGTGGTTTCTTTTGTACAAAACTCCATCAAGATTGAGATAAAAATTTCCAGATAGCCTCCTCAGAGTCTTTTTATCCTGGGTCGACGCTCCCGCAGGATACTCCTTAGTCATAAGGAAAGTCTGGATGTCATGGAACCATGGCTTGCCGTCGGCGGCTTCCTCGATCACAAAGATGAATGCGGGCCTATCAAGACGAGAAAGGACAATTCTTAGAGCTTCATTCCAAAAGTTGACTTTATACATCGAAGCCAACGTGGCTAAGGCATCAGCCATCTGGTTTTCAGCCCGGGGCACATGATGAAGTTCCACTCGATCAAAGAACGGAAGTAGCCTTCTGGCATAGTTCATGTACGGCACCAAATTCGATTGACGAGTCTCCCACTCCCCTTTAATCTGGTTAATCACAAGCGCCGAGTCACCGTATACGTCTAGGTTCTTGATTCTCAAATCAATTGCCTCTTCTAGACCCATGATGCATGCTTCGTACTCCGCTTCGTTATTGGTGACTGGAAACGTCAGTCTCGCAGTAAACGGGATGTGGGATCCGTGGGGAGTCCTGATGATCGCCCCAATGCCACTTCCATAAGAATTAACCGCCCCGTCAAATATCAATTTCCATTGGGATTTCCTATCTGGCCCCTCGTCGGGCAACGGTTCATTGCAATCCTTCGCTTTGAGAAACATGATATCCTCATCAGGGAATTCAAATTTCATCGGCTGGTAATCTTCGATCGGCTGTTCAGCAAGGTAATCAAACAATACGCTGCCCTTAATGGCCTTCTGGGAAACGTACTGAATATCATATTCTGTCAACACCATTTGCCATCTGGCAATCCTGCCCGAAAGCGCTTGCTTCTCGAAGATGTACTTGATCGGATCCATCTTCGAAATTAGCATGGTGGTGTGATTGAGCATGTACTGTCGCAAACGTTTGGCCGCCCAGGCTAGTGCACAACATGTTTTCTCCAGCATCGAGTAACGAGATTCACAGTCTGTGAACTTTTTACTCAAGTAGTAAATGGCATGCTCCTTTCTGCCCGTCTCGTCGTGCTGACCGAGAACACACCCCATACTATTCTCAAAAACTGTCAAGTACATGATTAGAGGTCGTCCAACCACTGAGGGTATCAAGATCGGAGGTTCCTGCAGATACTGTTTTATCTTGTCGAATGCCTTCTGGCAATCCTCGTTCCAGATAATCGCCTGATCTTTCTTTAACAGTTTGAACATCGGTTCACACGTGGCCGTGAGCTGAGAGATAAACCTTGCAATGTAGTTTATTCTGCCCAAGATACCACGAACTTCTTTTTCTGTTTTTGGCACTGGCATTTCTTGTATCGCTTTAATCTTCGCAGGATCAACCTCGATGCCTCTTTCACTCACGATAAACCCCAGTAACTTTCCGGACCGTACTCCGAAAGTACACTTGTTAGGATTCAGCCTCAACCTGAACTTCCTAAGCCTCTCAAAAAGCTTCAGCAAATTGACCAGATACCCCTCCTCCGTTTGGGACTTCGCAATCATGTCATCAAAATAGACTTCAATCTCATGATGAATCATGTCATGAAACAAAGTAACCATTGCTCGTTGGTAAGTGGCCCCTACGTTCTTCAGACCGAAAGGCATTACCTTGTAGCAGAATGTTCCCTAAGGAGTGATAAACGTCGTTTCTCCATGTCCTCCGGCGCCATCTTGATCTGATTGTAGCCGGAGAAGCCATCCATGAACGAAAACACGGAGAACTGAGCTGTATTGTCGACCAACACATCAATATGAGGCAGCGGGAAATCATCTTTAGGGCTCGCCCTATTCAAATCCCGATAATCGACGCACATGCGTACCTTACCGTCCTTCTTCGGTACAGGAACTATGTTGGCGACCCACGGAGGGTAAGTAGTGACTGCTAAGAAGCCAGCATCAAGCTGCTTCTGCACTTCTTCTTTGATCTTCACGGCCATATCTGATCGCGTCCTTCTAAGCTTCTGCTTAACGGGAGGACAATCTTCTCGCAACGAAAAGTGGTGGACCACGATGTCAGTGTCAAGTCCGGGCATATCTTCGTATGACCAAGCAAAGACGTCACTATACTCTCTCAGCATCTCGACCAATCTCTGCTTAACATCATTCTGCAATACAGCCCCTATCATGACGTTCCTGACCAGTTCTTCAGAACCCAGATTCACAATCTCGATCTCTTCCTCGTGAGGCAGAATAACTTTCTCTTCTTGTTTCAACAAGCGGGCCAACTCTTCAGGAAGGTCTTCGTCTTCATCAATCTCTTCTTCGGCTTGATAGATCGGGCAATCGAAGTCGAAGTGAGTCGTAGAAGGTCCAGAGTCGATGTCATCTGCTATGTGGATCCTGCAATAACAAGGGTTAAGCTTAAAACAAGGATATGCAGGTTAGCACAAACCTCATTGCCATTTTATTGTTTTTCAAAACAAATATAAAACAGGAATAATAGAGATCACAATATTTGAATACGAAGAAAAACGCCTTTTGATTTATTGGTAAAATGCATGTACATAATCAAACGAGGCCCTGACAATAAAACCACTATGCCCCGGGTAGGACATAAGGTTGTACAATGATTGGAAAAAGTAAATCATTACTTTTCGCTTGTCATCTGGATGATATCCTTGACGGACCAGTTGGTAAGGCCCTCGCCTGGCTTGCTTGGCTGGATCCAAGAGTCGAGGTCACAGTCGCTATCTCCGCTGTCTTCAGACACCGCGTTGACACTTTCAAATATCACCCTGCCACTGGTAAACTGGATCGGCCCTTTACCTCGCGATGCACTGCTGGAAGAGGAGGCTTCAGCTCCAGGAGAATATTCCAACCCAAACATGTCTTGCTTGTTAGGTATCTCCAAAATTCGCCCCCAGCCTGGGGTAGATCCGGCTTGGACAACGGCTCGGGCTTCCTTGAAGGAAGAGAGAGTCATCTCTGGCTTTTCAGTGACTACAGGAGCTACGTCTTTGACTTTAACAGCTTCGAACACTTGGCATAGGGTTTCGTGGATTTCCCCATCCATCTCAACATACTTGAAAGACGACAAATGGCTCACCATTATGTATTCCTCGCCACAAACAGTCACGATGCTACCTCCGACAGCGTACTTGAGTTTCTGGTGCAACGTGGAGGTCACGGCACCCGCAGCATGGATCCATGGCCGGCCCAAGAGACAACTGTAGGCAGGCATGATGTCCATAATGTAAAAGATTGTGTCGAACGTTTCCGGCCCGACTTGGATTGGCAGGGTCACCTCCCCGAAAACATGGCATTTGGTTCCATCGAACGCTTTCACAACCAGATCACTGGGTGTGCAAATCACTCCGCGAGTATCCAACTTCATTAATGCCTTCTTCGGAAGAACATTGAGTGACGACCCCGTGTCCACCAACACGTGAGACATAATCGTTCCCCTACACTCTATCGAGATGTGCAGGGCGCTATTGTGGTTCCTCCCTTTTGGCGTCAGCTCTAGGTCAGTGAACCCTAACCCATTTCCAGCATTCACGTGGGCTACGACGTCTTCTAGCTGGTTGACCAATATTTCCTGCGGTACATACGCGGCGTTCAACACCTTCAGCAGCGCGTTACGGTGTGCTTCAGAACACAGCAACAAATTCAAGATGGAAATCTTCGAGGGTGTCTGATGGAGATGATCCACAATCTTGTAGTCACTCTTTTTAATCAACCGCATAAACTCTTTGGCGTCTTTAACAAGTAAGTCTTTGTCTACACCACGAGGGATCTCTTCGACGACTTTACTTTTACCTTTATCAGTTGCGTCAGCTCTGTCCGCTTTGTCTGCCACGACCTCAGGTGGTGCAAACACCCTTCCGCTGCGAGTAATACCACTGATTCCCGCAAGGTTTTCCACAGACGATCCAAACGGTTCTAGCTCCAACTTTTGTCCGTTGCGGTAGACTTCAGCCCCATAATGCCATGGGACAGCATTAGTGCTTTCGAACGGTATTGGCCCAGCTTTGGTGATGGTAATCGTGGATGGCCTGGGTGCAGAAATAGTTATCGTATGGCGAGGGATGGTGATGGTGGCGACCTCATCATCTTGCTTCAGCATTACCTCTCCCGATCCGCTTTCGGCCCTCCGGCTGAACTGCAGGATTCCCTCATTCATCAGACTTTGAATCCCCTCTATCAACTGTTCACATCCATCAGGACTAGTAGCACAGCCCATACACAGCTCTCCGTAACCTGGAAAGAAACCTCTTTTCATCAACTTAGCTTTAACGAAGCTAAGCAGCGTCTTCAGATCCTTGACGTCAGTCAATAAATCCAAATTCTCGTCCTCAATAATGGCATTTACTCCACCTCCCCTATGATTCGGCATAGGGTTCTTCGTGACATTCGGCACATTGTCTGAGAAGTTGATGATCTTGGCGTCCACCATGTCCTGCACCTTGTGCTTGAAGGCCTTGCAATTTTCTACTGTGTGGCCTGGTGCCCCTGAGTGAAATTCGCAAGTTGCATTCGCGTCATAACCTGGCGGAGGTGCCCCTGTCAAGGGAGCCAAGGTTCTCTTCTGGATCAACTGTAGCTGAAGCAAAGTCTGCAATAGTTGCGCGTACGACATGGGCGGTGTCTCGAGGTGACGGCTTGACAGAGGTGCCCGATTCTGATACTTTCTGTACCCTTTGTTGATTCGGTTGCTGCTGCTGCTGCGGCTGTTGAACTGCCGGGATAGTTATGCTGGCCACCTGTTGGTGAGGGCCTTTACCCTTCCTTCGAGCGTTGGACACAATGCTCGTTTCTCCTTCCCGTCTTTTGCCACCATAAGGTTTCTTTTCGCCTCCTCCAGCTGAGGATGAATCACCTTGAATTTTCCCCAGTTTGATCCCATTTGCAATGTGCTCACCCGTGATAATGAGATCTGAGAAGGTTCCGGACATACCGCTGACCAACTTCTCATAGTAAACCCCTGGGAGGGTAGCTACGAACATCTGCACAAGCTCACGTTCAACCATCGGCGGCTGAACCCTGGCTGCCAATTCACGCCACTGCTGGGCGTATTCCTTAAACCCTTCATTGTTCCTTTGCGACAGATTCTGCAATTGGACTCGGTTCGGGGCCAAGTCGCTATTGTATTGGTAATGGTGCACAAATGCTTCAGCAAGGTCCTTCCATGTGCGCACACTGGTAGGCTCCAGACTCATGTACCATTCGAGGGATGTCCCGGACAGACTGTCCTGGAAGAAGTGCATCAGCAACTTCTCGTCCTTAGAATGAGCTGACATTTTCCGGTAGTATGATCTCAGGTGGACGCAAGGGCAAGTGGTGCCCTTATACTTTTCAAAGTAAGGTACCTTGAACTTGGGAGGTACCTTGAAATCAGCAATCAGTCCCAACTTGGACATATCAACGCCCAGGGTGTTCTGGTTCTCGATATTTCTCATCTTATCTTCGAGTGCCTTGAACCTTAGCCGTGCTTCAGCAGTCAGCTCCCCTTCAGCACCTCTCTGAGAGAATACATCGTCTTGACGGTCTTCTAACCACGGCTGAGGCCCAAACAGATTCCCAACACCTGCATTGTCGTTGCCCAGTCCAACATTGACGTTGGCTTCAAAATTCCCATTACCGACGCCCGTCGTATTGCCGTTGAGTCCCATGTTAGCTATCACATTGTCGTTGGCACTGCCATTCCCCCCGGTCACGGGGACGCCATTCTGAGGAGTTTCAACTGGTGGAGGGGTAGGCACGGTCCCACCATGGAGTACGCCATTGCTATCGACCCTTGAAATCAGAGGCTGAACCAAGGTTCTGAGTTGATCCTGGCCATTGGCGACCGCTTGCATGAGCTCCATGAAGCGATCCATTCTTTCGCGGAGTTCCTGAACATCAGTTTGCACTTGCTCCATGATTCTGGTTTGATTTGCTCTGGTCGGATAGCGGTGAATAGGTCTCTGATCAATCCTGGAACAACCTGAAACAACCTGAAAACACAAAAGGGTTACGAAAAACGACAAAGTGCTCGTTATGCAAATGCTTCATGCAAATGCAAACGTGTGTCTGTGCGTTAGGGAGATCTCCCCTGATCCTAGTGCCTGAGTGCCAGTGCTGATAATAAGAAGTCCGAGTCGAGTCATGGAAATAACAATCTCATATATAACGAAAGCCCATCAAGGTGGCACACAACATCAGTGAGTACAAGCGGAATCAATGGCATGACCTCAGCCAACAAGCCTGGTGATGGTCAGCATACAACAATGATCAAAAGGATTACAAATAGTCAAGCACGGCCACGGGCGCGAAACTCTTCTAGCAACCCCTTTGTTTCTGGATGATCAGGACGAGTGAGTAACCCTTTGACGAGTAGCTCCCTCTGCATAATGGTGTACTGAAGACCTTCGACTGAATCTTCCCATGCTCCTTCGCCGAAACAATCTTCTAGCTTCCGCTTCTTGGACTCAAACGTCAGTTTGCGCTCCTTCAGGTTAGCAAGAGCCCTGTTGAGCTGGCCTTCGGCGGCATATCTGCGAGCGGTTTCTTCATCAAACCTCTTCTCACTAGCCTTCACCTGGGCTTTCAGCTTGGAAATCTGTTGCATCAGCTTATCCTCCCGCTCTTTCCTGTTGGCTAGGGAGGCCTTCCAGTGCTGGTTAAACTTGGATATCCTCTGGTACACTTTGTCCAAGTGCTGCTTCTTCGTGGCCAGTACATCGTTGACAGCTTTGAAGTCTCGACCCATGCGCTCACGCTCAGCTATCTGCTTAGTCAAGTCTGTCCCTAGCTGGTTCACCAGCTCTGTCTGCCTCTTGAAGGAATGAACAACTTCGTTTCTCTCGCTTCTGAGTTGAACCAATTCTTTCTCCAATTCTTCATTTGCCCTCTTCAATTCATCTCTCTCAGCTAACACCTGATTATGCTGCTGAATGGGCACGGTGGTAGGCTCTTCAATCACTGGAGGGATTTTTGGCTTGGCAGGAAGAAACGGCATCCCTATAGCATCTGCTCTGGCTCTGATCCATGTCACGTACGGGGCGTAGGCTTGACTATTGCTTCTCCCCAGCAATGGTTTTCCCCTCTTGCTGATACCATTCCAAGCGCGCCGAAGCTTAGATAACCGATCCCCCTCTAGAAGACCAATGAGGTACAGAGATTCCTGCACCTTTTCATCCTTCGGCGGAGCTCTCAAAGCATACGTAAACTGTCGGACCAACAAAGACGGATTATAGTTTATACAGCCCTTCCTGCCTATCAAAGGCACGTTTGGAAACCCGCTGCAGCTGAAGATAATCTCGGTGCCCAACCTATCTCTGTCAAACCAGTCAATATCCTCCGCAGATAGACTCATCAAACGCTCGGACCACTCAGCTGTGGCTGCAGACGAAACAAAGGGACCCCTCTTGGGTAGATGACTATCAAGCCATTTATGAAGCAAGGGCACACAACATGAGACATTCTTGCCCCTTCGGTTCTTGTTTTTGTAGTGGATAGAATGGTAGACATCTCCTATCAAGGTAGGGACTGGATTCCCTGAAGCAAAGATGCGGAAGGCGTCGAAGTCTACAAAATCGGGCATATTGGGAAACAGAACGATGCCATATATGCACAGAGCGAGAATGGAGTTGAATACGACCCAACATCCGTCTTTGGCGCACTGCTGAACCTTTCCCACTAAGAACTGCAAGGAGAAACCGGGAACCTTGTTCCAACTAGACAATACCAACTCGGACGCATCCAGATGAAGTGAAGGAGCTAGACTAGCCAGATCAGGCTCGGCGTCCATATGAACAAAAGGCATCTGCCTCTTGATAGGCACACCTAACAAATCAGCATATTCCTCTAGCGTAGGTGCGAGAACAAAGTCCTGGAAAGTAAAGCATCTCAACGGAGGATCGTAGAACTGCAGCAAGGCGTGCAACCCATTCAACTCAAACGCAGAAGGTTTACGAACCAAACTGAGCAATTTGCCGTAAGATTTTCTGAACTCATCTCTCACATAATCATCTGCTAAAGCAATCAAACCAGTCAGCTGAACCACATCAGGGGCAGGGAGCTTGTAAGCCACGGTCTTCCTCAGAGAACCCATAACAATACAATAGGAGGCAAGAAATCCTAGATCGGGGAAAACGGTACCTGCAACGCAGACACACGTTAATGAAATGCAAATGAGTATGCAAGGCAATGCAAAATGCAATCATGCAGCAGGAGATAAAGGCAATTATGTTGCGGAGATTCTGTATCAACAAAACCATGATGTTGCTCTGTTAAGAACAACCACTATATCTGATAAGAAGAAAACCCCGGTATCGGACCACAAATCTGCTCTGTCAAGAACACATACACACAAGACCATAAACCTGCTCTGTCAAGAACAGACATCTGATAATAAGGACCTCTGATACAGGACCAAAACTCTGCTCTGTCAAGAGCAACCATCTGATAATAAGGACCTCTAATACAGGACCCTAACTCTGCTCTGTCAAGAACAAACATCTGATAATAAGGACCTCTGATCCCAATCAAAACCTGCTCTATCAAGAACAATCATACATCTGCTGATGAGATCTTCTGATCCCAATCATAAACCTGCTATGTCAAGAACAAATACACATATATCTGAAGACAAGGTCCTCTGATACAGGACCATAACTCTGCTCTGTCAAGAACAATCATATATCTGATGAGAACCTCCGGTACCAACGAAACTGATTCACTATCAAGAAAACCAGGTAGTCTGAAGGTCAAAGTTTCCTGCAACAAACCCAACCCTGCTCACAGGTATGGACCTAAACTGACTCAAGTTCGGCATCCTATGCGGTCATCAGCGTCACAGACATTCAAGAGGGGTGATACGATACCCAGAAGGTGTGGCATCACCAGCTCATGAAGCGGCCTCACTCGGCTGAATCACAAATGATCGGTCCCTAGAGTCGACAATCCTCCAAACCAACAACCCCCTCAACCCAAAGGGTTGAAAAAGAAGTCAACCGGGAGAACCTCGTCTGAGCGTGGATTTCATGAGACACTAGTGCCTGCCAAGCAAGCACGCGCCCACTAATTTCCACAACTAATGCTATGTTCACTCAAGCCTGGGTCTGGCTTCTCACTCATCAGAATGTCCCTCCCACAACAGCATAGATAATCATATCATACTGAAAATAAAGTGCGGGAAATAAAGTGCGATAAATAAACACAACCAAACAAGTAATCATACAAGCGCTAGGATTGACTCTCGCAGGGGACGTCGGATCCCCAAACTGACTCGCATATGGGACGTTGGATCCCAGGAAACTATCAAGTCCCCAGCAGAGTCGCCAGTTGTCGCTTCCGCAAAAATAAGGTGCCGGCAAAACAGAAGAGTCACCACCTTTCGTTATTTATCCCTCAGAACGGGAAAGGAAACGATCGGAGAAACCTGACGAAAAGGGTATAAGACAAGGTCATCGCAACCGTTGTCTGGGTTCGGGAGCCGGTTACGCAAGGGGAAGGTATTAGCACCCCTCACGTCCATCGTACTCGACGGGATCCACGCTTGTTGTGTTTACTGGACGAGTTGGTTTTATCTATCTACCTATCAAGGCTGGCTTAAACAGAAAAGAAAATGACTCGGCAAAGCATCGCGCTTTATGCCTACGTATTCTCATCAGTGAATGAGAAATCAGAGTCAATGTAGTTCGACCTACAACGGGTTATGGGGAAGGTGGCTCGCCAATACATCAGTATTGTGCCTACGTACTCTCAACAGGTATGAGAGATCAAAGCTTACGTAGTTCGGTATAATACGGATTATAGGAATTCAGATTCATCTGTTTTATCGAGTAGGGTTAACAAGCAGTTCCAGCAGTTTGGTGTACGCAGCTCGACCCTTGGAGACTTAGGCGTTACCGTTTGCGGTAGAACTGGGAGTTAACGACACTCTTTTCTTCAGAAAAGCTTTCCTTTGAATTATGGGCCCACGGGGCAAAAAGGTTTGAAGTTTGTTTTCTGTCTTTTACGAAAGAACTATTTTTTATGGATGTTTGCAACTAATATCGCACTAGAGACTATGACCTGAGAGTGAATGTGTCGTATGTCGCCCAAAGGGTGCCATACTAAACATCCAGACTGTTGGAAAGAAGCTCTCCAACAATCCTTTCTCCGATAGCTTAAGGCTCGTAACGTACGAAAGAAATCATTCATGATTACTGTATCTTAAGTTGTTTTTGAGATGAGAAGAGAACAAGCTCAACTACGGGGAGACTATCAAGTCCTACTGTTGTCATGCCAAGGATTCATCCTATGGTTGAGGTTTGAAACAGGGAACTCCTAGAAGTTATCATGCATAGGTTTCAACCTAAAGTTCTAATCATCACTTCCTTATCCAAGGAAGTGAGAGTCCTAAGGGATCATGTCAATGCTAAACAGAAACAGATAAAGCCTCAGCTTAAACAGTAAACAGTAAACGACTGTAAAATGCATGCCATGCAAGTGAGGGAGGAAATGTGTGTGGGGCAGCAGCCTCCACAAGCTCATCTCAACCTCAATCCAGGATGAATAACTGTAATCATACAGAGGAAACAAAATAAAGTGCTGTCAAGCAAAATACAGTAAACTGCAATCATACAGAGGAAATAAAATGCTGTCAAGCAAAATAAACCATATGGGCAAGGGAGCTGGGCTCTACCGAATACCCGTAAGCAAAGCCATACAGTAACAGTACAAGCAGAGGGAGCAACTCAACCTCTAGTGCAATCATGCTCCTAGATTAAAGTCAGTCTAATCATGGACCTATTATAATGCATCAAGCAAGTCAAACAAGGCACATCAATACAGAAAAGAAAACAGACAAGAAAGCAGATCAACCCCTCTCCCTCACCCAAGCTTCAGCTCTTCTGTCATCAATTCAGTCTTCAGACTTCAATTACCCTTCAAGGCTACCATCTCTCATGACAAATATCAATTTGCTTTTCCAGGTTTCAACCCATCAAACCCAAGTATCAACTTGTTCTCTCTTCTCTAAGCTTCAGCCCTTCAGGCTTCACTCTTAACTACAAGTATCAACTTGATTCCTTCAGGCTCTCCAAGCATCATTGTAGGTGTCAACTCATTCTTCAACTCTTTTTCAAGCCTCAGCTCTATACTTAATCTCAATTGAATCCTCTTCATAAGTATCAACTTAGTTCTCAAGCTTCAGCTCTCTTTGCTTCACCAATATCAACTTGGTTTTCTTCTCCTACAAGCTTCAGCTTCTCAGAGTAGTCCTCAATCAATGGGAGTGTCAACTTCATCCTTCAATCTTTTAAGCCTCAGCTCTTCATTCAATCTCCATTGGACCTTCAAGTATCAACTTGTTATTCTTGCTCTTCAGCTGCAATGGCAATGCTCAAGGAATCATCCTCTTCCACACTCTTCAATGAAGTCCTCATCTTCAAACTCAAGTCTAACATCTTTCAAGATACTCAAACCAGAAGACAATTGATTTAACAAGATGAGGGGAAATGATAAACAACTTACTGACAACCAAAGGAAGCCTGTAAGGGTTCATCATTATGAGAGACTGGTTCCCTCAAAGTTCTACTTCCCATATAAAGCCACTCATCCTTCCAAAGGATGGATGTGAATATCTGAGAAGGACTTTTAGTCATTGGGAGGAATGGAAGCACAATATGCTTTCCATATTTGAGAAAGAAATCATTCTAACTATAAGGCTCTCCCTATATCCTCCTATCTCCTAAACCTTCATCAGACTCCTTCAGGCACAAGCAAATCCTAGCTCCAAGAAACTTCAAGCAACTCCAAGCATCCTTGCCTTGTCTTCAATTTGTCTTCAATCTCAACCAAAGGCAAACCAAGCAAAAACCCTAATCTAAGGGAACTAAGGAAATTAAACTAGTTGAATTAGTAAATTAGGATCACATAAAACCTAGTACTAAAGTTAGTCCTAACTAAAATACTAAAACCAATTGTAAAATCCTACAAAAATATCTATGGGAACCTAGGTCAATCATGACTCTACCACATTAATTTCAAAGATCAAACCATCAAATTAGACCTAGAACTAAAATCTACATTACAAGGTATCAAACCTAAACCCTAAAAGGAAGCACCTAAATATCAATCTAGAAAGCACACCTATTTTCATCACAAAAATGTGAGAAAACTTCTATGGGAGCATACATGTCTAACCTAATCACACACACAAAATTAGGCTCACAATCATCACCAAGTGATCACACTAAATTCCACAAAACTAGGTATCAAACATAATCATTTTAATATTAATTAAAATGTAAAATTCCCATTAAATCAGAAAATACATGAAATGAAAATATTTTTTCTCTAAAAAATACTATACTCAATCATGAGTAAAATGCAAAACGAATGGGATTAATTGGATTAATTTTCAATTTATTATGAATTTTTCAAGAACCATGAATAAAATGAAAGTTAAAAGAAAATCAAATTAAAATAATAACACGCGCGGTGCAAATAGTAATCAGAATCAGTTAAAATCATGGGTTGGGCCATCAGGGGGTGCGGATAGCACTTAATTCATTAAGCCCAAAACCAACTGCTAAATGAAATGTAGCGTTTCATTTATTCAGATCCTTCACAACTGAACTTTAAAACATGGCCATTGGATCATGCTCCCAGTCCAAGTCAAACCCTCATCCAATGGTGCAGACATCATCTTCTACCTTTCAAACATCTGAACTTCGCGCCCAGCTCCGGCCACCACCGGTGGAGCTCCGGTCATCACCTTCAACCCTAGTTCTCTCTAGGAGCCTCTATTGCAAATGGTCAAAACATGAAACTCATCCCAAATCTTGCCACGAATTCAACCATACCCTTAGTTTCCTCTGAAACCTCAAGATTCACCATATCTAATTCTCAACCGAAAATGGTAATTCCCCTATTTTGTCTCTAATTCTCCAATTAACTATCTGAAATCCATCCTACACCATTCTACAATGCTTCTAACACCTTAATTCAACCTAATTCTACCTAAATCATGCTAGGGGAAGAAAGTTACCAACCTGGAAATCTTGGATGAACAGATGCACGAAACCTCCAATTCAAGCTCTACAATCTTGCAGACACGATCAACGAACCTCCTCCTTGCTTCTGTATGCAAAAGAACCAGTTGAAAGTGCTTGAATCTTGAAACCCGATGGTGAGTTGCAGGTGGAGAAGTTCACTTGCTCATACACTATTCAGCCACGAATTCTTCTTGATAATGATCTGGAATCACTCCTTGACATCCATGGAAGAAGTTTCAATCAAGAAAATGGATGGAAATTGAGGAATTTGGTGAAACAGAATTCACTTGCAAGCTATGGAAATTCAATCTCAATCTATGCTCTCTCCTTCAATGATCACCAACCCCTTCAATGGATCAACTCTATTCCTTATATAGATGATGTTTGGATGATCTAGAACCCTCTAGATCCTTCTAATGAGAGTTTCCACTTCTCATGTCATGAGATTTTCAATCACATCTCATACTATGTGTAATTCTGTTTGCAGCTTGAAAACCATCCCAATCTCTTTCAATTTCTCCCCTAGTGACATTTTGAAAGAGTTTAGCTTGCAAAGGACCTTGCTCATGCCTTGATTTTGTGTTTTGCAAATGTTTCTTAATATGCAAGTAAGCACTTTCCAAAGCAAGCCCACAAATTGAATCTCAACTCAAAAATGTGGCTAAACCAATGTTATTAAAATGTTTTCTAGAGTCAAAATGATATATTACATGCCATGGTTTGGATGTGTAGGTTGAAAATTTCAATTTCCAACTTTGGTTTATTTAACTTATGCCCTTATTTTAGGTCATTTTTGCAACTTTGAGCTACAAGCCTTTCCATCATCTCATGACCTCCTTACTAGCCTTAAAACATCATTTTGAACAAGCTCTATGTTGAAGATTTTTCCATTGAAGCTTGGAAATAGGAGTTATGGCTTTATGGTTGAAATGATCTGTAATCTCCAAATGACCAAAATGCCCTTGACTTGTCAAAGCCATAACTTGAGTTCTACAAATCCTACCAAGGACTTCTAGTACTCTCTAGAAAGCTAAGAAGATAAGGAACAACATTCATGTTGACCAAAAGTTCATAGGAATCATCCTTCTTGGGAAAAAGTTTGATGCAAGTTGGGTAACTTTCAAGGCCCTAGATTCACATACCTCAGATGACCTGTAACTTGTCAAAGGCATAACTTGAGTTCTACAAATCCTATCAAGGACTTCTAGTACTAAAATTAAATCTAAGACCATGCTCTACAACATTCATGTTGGGGGCAAGGTGAGATGATAATCACATCTTGAGCTAAATTGCCTTGAAGATAGGGGTCAAACTAGGGGATTTTACACTGTCAAGTCTTAGAAACCCTAGCTTGAAACTTCTCAAACTCTTCAATCATGATGAGTTGACCTTGGAATCATCCTTCTAACATCTCAATGTGTCAATCCATGATCACATGGCTCTTGGATTGGGTCTCAACCTTGCTCAAATCATCAGTTGACCTAGGGTTGACCCAGTCAAACCCTAATTACACCACTCATGGCTGGGTCTTCTTAATCTTGCACAATGACCTATCTAGGCCTCATGATGGCTCTCAAGACATCTCATAAGATCTCTCAAGGCTTCAAGTTCACATTCTTGGCTTCAGAATCATCTGAGGTCTTTCCACAACTCTCAAGTTAGGAGGCACACACTCTTGGTTTCAACCACTCACTCTGAGAATCTTCTGACTTCTCTGGCAAAGATATCAACCCTTGAACACTTGAATAACCTTCTTGGCTAGCTTCATAGTCTTGTGTAACTCTTGATTGGTACTCATACCTCTTGATCCCCTGTATACCTGTCAATTAAATGCAAATGATAATGCTAATGTGAATGAAATGAAACATAAGCTAGGTAAAGAAATGTTGGTCAAATTTTAGGGTGCAACACATGTGGAGTTCCTACCTCAGCCTGAGGAAGAACAACATTACCTCCGCCATGAAGAACTCCACTTCCGTCAACTCTTGCAATCAAAGGTTGCACCAGCATCCTTAACTGTTCCTGATCGTTAGCGACCCCTTGCATCACGTCCATGAATTGCGCCATGCGGTCTCAGAACTCTTGTAGCTCAAGTTGAATTTTATACATTGCCTTTTGTTGATTTCCCCTTGTAGAATAGCGGTGAATTGTTCGGTCTTCAATCCTGAAACAATGCTGAGAAAACCACAAAAAGAAGTAAGATCAACAAAACCTGGAACACCTGCAATGCAATATGAAAAAAAAAGATGCAGAATGCAAGCATGTAAATATGGTTCAGGGAATTTTCCCCTTGATTCTAGTTCCACAGAAACAATAGGAGAATGGAGAGCCTACAGATGAAGACATGAAATCTCTCTCATAAATAAAATGAGAAACAGAGTCGATACATAGCACATCACCAAGGAAATACAACTGATTCAACACGACCTCATCCAACAATCCTGGTGATGGTCGGAGTACAAGATAACAACAAATACAAAAGAAACTGCATTAAGTACGACAGCGAATCTGGAATTCTTCCAATAACTCCTTCGTGTTAGGATGATCAGGTATGGCAACTAACTCCTGGATGAGTAACTCTCTTCTACTGATGGTGACCTGCAAACCTTGAACATAGTCTTCCCAAGCATCCTCCCCAAATGCATCCTCAAGTCTAGGCTTCTTCAGATCTACTCTCAACTTATACTCTTCCAACGTTGCAGGAGCTTCTCGAAGTTTATGGTCGCATTCATAATGACGAGAGGATTCACCTGGATCTTTCTCATCCTTAACCCGGAGTTGAGTCTTCAATATGACAATATGCTGACGAAGTTCGTCTTCTCTCTCTTTGTTGTTAGTCAAGATGGCATTCCATTTAGTGTTGAACTTTGAGATTTCAACGTGTGCTTTCTCTAACTCTTTTTTCTTTCCCTTGAGGGCATTACCCAAGCTTTTTATGTATTGACCTAGACGCTCTCTGACACGAATTTCTTCAGTTAGTTCCCTACCCATTTTATTCACTATCTCTATCTGTGTCTTGGACAGGCGGGTGGCTTCATTCTTCTCACTCCTAAGTTGAACAATCTCCTTTTCTAGCTCCTCATTAGCTTTGCGTAGTTCTTCCTTTTCAGCCCACAGTTGATCGTATTTTTGGATGTCAACTGTCATTGGTTCTTCAACTACCAGTGGATACAAAGGTTCCTGGATTGGAAATTGTAGCAAAAGCCTCTCAACTCTCTCCTGGATCCATTCCACATATGGTCCATAAGCTCTGCAATTGCTCTTGCCCCATGAAGATTTTCCTTTACGGTGAATCTTACCCCAAGCCTTTTCAAAGCTGGTTAATGTCTCCTTGTCAACTAAACCGGTGAAATACAGAGATTCCTGTATTTCTTCTTCCCTCGGAGGTTCTCTCAAAGCGTAACCAAACTGTCTGACGACGAGAGCAGGGTTATAATTAATGCCACCCTTTCTCCCAATCAAAGGAACATTGGGGAAATCTCCACAGCTATGAACAATCTCCATACCCAAAGGTCTCTGTTAAACCACACAATATTTTCTGATCTTAGACCCATCATTCTATCTGGCCAATCAACAATGGCTGCGATATCAACAAAAGGTCCAGACTTAGGTAGATACGAAATAAACCATCTGTATAGCAGCGGAGCGCAACAGGAGACGTTCTTTCCTTGTCTATTCTCATTCTTGTAGTGGATTGAATGATAAACATCGCCTAAAAGAGTTGGCATAAGATTATTAGAAGCAAATATATAGAAATCGTCCAAGTCAACAAAATCAGGTATGTTGGGAAACAAGACTATCCCATAGATGCGCAAAGCCAGAATAGCATTGAAAATCACCCAACATCCCTCCTTAGCGAAGTGTTGAGCTTTGCCCACCAAGAATGAAAGTAGAAAACCAGGAGTTCCAATTTTCCATACCAAATTACCTTCCAACTCAGAAGCATCAAGATGAAGAGCACCAGCCAACTAAGACAACTCAGGCTCCTTCTCAGAGTGCACAAAAGGCATTTCTTCCAACACAGGAATTCCTATCAATTGAGCAAACTCTTCCAAAGTTGGTAGCAAAACAAATCCTGGGAACACAAAGCAGCGCAACTGAGGATCATAAAACTGTAATAGCGCGTAAATGCCATCTGACTCAAACTTGGAGGCCTTGCAGACAAAATTCAGAATCCTCCCATACTCTTTTTTGAAATCTTCCATCACACTACGATCAGCCATGGAGATTAGCTTAAGCAGGGGCCTTATTTCTAGTGTCGGGAAATTGTATAGAACATTTTTCTTCAAATCAGGCTCCATAATGATAGTGGATTAGATGACTATAATCAAAGAAAAAATATACACCTGAAACACAAATACATGTCAATGTTAAAATGCAAATGTATATGCAAATGCAACAGGGGATCAAGATTGTTGTGTTGTTGACGGAGATGAACTAGAGCTTCGCTTTGGCGAGAAATAAAAAAGCACTGATATAAGGAACCCACTGTATCAAGGATCAAAAGTTCACACTAACGAGAAAATCGGGTGGGTTGAAGGTCAAGGTTTCCTGCATAACCCTCCCCTCTCACAGGTATGGACCTATCTCTGACAAGTTCTGGCATCCTATGCGGTTGTCAGTGTCACAGACTTTCGAGAAAAAATGATATGTTCACCATTTCTGATTTGGCATCATAGTCTAACGAAGCGGCCTCACTTAGCTGACTTCCAAATGATCGATCTCTAGAGTCGACAATTTCCTAATCCAACACCCCTACCGACTAATGTACATGATAGGATGTATTCACAGAAAATCTCGTTTGAACACGAATTTCATGGGGACTAATGCATGCTGAAACATACAGGTCCATCACTACTTTTCGCTCTAATACTATGGTTATCCTTAAGCCTAGGTTTTGGCTTATCTCTCAATGGAACATTCCCACCCAACAGCACAACAATATGACAATAAAAAAGTTTGGAAAAATAAAAATGCAAATACAAAACTGTACAAATGCAACAAATATACACATATATACACACCCATAAACAAAAAAACACAAGCGCTAGGATTGACTCGCATAGGGGGTGGGAAGAGTCCCTAGCAGAGTCGCTAGTTGTCGCTACTACAAAAAAAGGGGGCCGGCAAAAACAGAAGAGTCACCACCATTCGTTATTTATCCCAAAGAGAGGGAAAGGAAACGATCAGAGAAAACCTACAAAATAGGGAAAAGATAGGTCATCACAACCAAATCTCGGGTTCGGGAGTCAGTTACGCAAGGGGAAGGTATGAGCACCCCTCACGTCCGTTGTACTTAACGGGATCCATGCTTGTTGTCTATCTAAAAGGGTGTTAAACTATTAAGGCTGTCTCACTGGAATAAAAGAAAAGAAAAGAGACTCGATAGAGAATCGCTGCTCTATGCCTACGTACTCCCTCGTGCAATGGGAAAGTCAGAGTCAACGTAGTTCAGAAAACTACGGGAAAAGGGGGGAAGTTGCTCGCCAAGACATCGATGTCGTGTGCCTACGTATCCTCATCTGGTATGAGAAATCAGCGCAAACATAGTTCAGGCTAACACGACCACAAATTGGTTCAAGTGTTTTAACTGAGTAGGGTTAAATCTTTGTTCTAGCAATTAGGCGTATTGCTGCTCGACCATTGGACACTTAGGCGTTACCTGTTTGCGGTAGAACCAAAGCTTAACACACTCTTTCTGAAAATTATTTGCACATAATCCCGAAGGATAAAAAGGTTTGATTTTGTTTTGTTTTTTTTATGAGAAGAAGTGAATTGAGTTAGTTTGTAACTCATGTTGCATTAAAGACTATGACTTAAGAGCGATTGCGTCGCATATCGACCAAAAGGCATACGCTAAACACTCTAGACAGTGTGAGAGGAGGCCTCCCAACCATCATTCCTCAAGTACTTAAGGCTCGTAGCGTACAACATTCATTATCCTTTATTAGGTATCTTAAGATGTTAAGAGATGAGAAGATAAAACACAAACTCTAAGGGGAACCGATCAACCCTAATGTTATCATGCAATGTGCTCCTAAAGTTGGGATTAAGAGGGGAAGAAACTATCCAAATGTTATCATGCAAAGGATTGAATACCTAATGTCTCTCCTATTCCCATCTTAAACATAGGGACTAGGAATCCTAAGGGATCATGGCAAAACCAAGTAAACAACAGATAATTCAATCACAGATGAAATGAGAGATGAGATGAAGTTGACTTAAACAAGTCAAAGTAATGCAAACATGATATGAAAAGATGCAAACATGAGATGCAAAGCAAAAAAATCGAAACAAGTTGACTTAAACAAGTCAAGAAGAGTGAGATGAAATGGGAGAAGTAACAACTCCTACAACCATTCAAACATCCATCACTTACACAAAGGCTAAGCATAAATCAAAGGCACAAGACATGATCAAAGAGATGAGGGGAGAAAGAAGCTTGGGCAGCAAACACATGAAAATTATCTCAACCAAACAATTCCAATTCATCATGAAGAAGAAAAGAGCAACCAAGTGCAACAAAGGATCCATCGTCCAAAGCACACTGAAAGCATAAACATGAACACCAAATCACCTTGAATGATGATCAAAGCACATGGGGCAGAGGTGAAACATGAGAGGAAGGTTCAAATAAAGGTTGGAAACAAAGCACAAACAAAATCCAAGGTAAGGAAAATGGAAGAACCAAAGTTCTATCCCATGTTCAACACTTAGAAACAAGTGGAAATGCCTAACTTCTAAATAACTTGTGAAACAAGTTACACAAGTGTATGACCTAAAAATCAAGAACCAACACCTTAATCATGTTATAAACAAGTATCAAGACTCATGAGGTGCATATGGGATCCATAGAAGTCATTTCCCAAAGGAACTAGGTCAAACTAGTTTGTATGAACCTCCTCTAAGATGACTTGACTTGCAAGCTTCATAAAAAAATAGAAGAATTGTTCAATAAAATCCAAATAAAAATCAAAAGGTATCTAGGCTAAATGGTAAACAGAAACCAAAGTTTCAAAGTGAAACTTATCTCAAAGCATCACCAAACAATTCCATT
>CAWUDS030002219.1:9745020-9768121 GCA_963859935.3 Lathyrus sativus | reverse complement strand
CATTCCACTGCTAGGAATAATCCCACACTTACTTGCTGGGGATGATCCTACTATGTCGGAGATCTCAATCTCGACCTGCTGAGGATAATCTTGACTGCATGAAGTTCTTGACCTGCTGGGGAGGAAAACAAACTTAACATGCACATCTTCTTTAGGTGGGGGACTTTTGGAAAAGTCTCGAGGATGAGAGTCCTGCAAATGATAAACAAACAAACATGTTTTGCGTAGCAGAAACCATCTTACTCATCACTTGTGACATTATTCAAGCAAAAACTTTGTTTCAATTATAGTTTGCAAAGCCCACAAGTTATGTATGCAAAATTTTATCCAAAACATCAGGCATCTTTTGCAAACAAAACGGTTAAAAGCTAAAACAATAACAAAGGTTTTTTCTGAATAATATATTTTATTGATTGATGGCCTATAAATAGGCAAAAATACAATAGATGCAACTCCTGAAATGAGGAAAGTTGCGTAAGAAATATACAAAAATGCACAAAGATATACAACATGTCGGTAATGTGGTACAGACAACCACCATGGGACAACTCAACTATGGACTCGCATGACTTTGATGCCTTTCCGATGCTTTGTCTTCTGAAGAGATTGATTTGAATAGTCGACCCTCGGGTCCTCCCATAATCCACTATGCTCTCAAGATCAAAATGCAGACTGCAGACATTTGTTTTTTCAAATCCCTAACTTTTGCCTGAATCGCCCTTGCGGGTTTTTGATTCATCGGGATACCCATTTTTGCCAAAGTCGCCTTTTCAAGTTTTCAACTTTGCGGGTTTACATCTTTATTTTTATCCCTAACTTTTTTCCCGAACCCAACTTTTTTATGGTTCGCCAGAATGCCCCCATTTTTGCCCAGATTTTCCTTTTCTTTCCAACGGGTCTGTCTTAAGCAAAGTATCTCTTAACTGCGTCTGCGTTCACATGGGACGTGAAATCTTCACCGTCCATGGTTGAAAGTAGTAAGGCTCCTCCTGAGAAGACTTTCCTTACGACATATGGACCTTCGTAATTAGGAGTCCATTTGCCCCCTGTGGTCTGTTTCTGGAGGGAGGATCCTCTTCAACACCAAATCACCTGCCTGAAAGCTCCGAGGACGCATCTTCTTATCAAAAGCTTTCTTCATCCTGCTCTAATATAGACGTCCGTATGCAATGGACGCCAACATTTTCTCATCCATCAAATGGAGCTGATTCAACGGTTCCTCACCCATTCTGCCTCATCCAACTTGACGTCGACCAGAACTCCCAAAGAAGGAATCTCGACTTCTAATGGCAGGACGACTTCCATACCATACACCAGAGAGAAAAGAGTTTTCCCAGTTTGAAGTTCATACCAAAGTACGATATCTGTGCAATGCAAAGGGCAACATCTCGTGCCAATCTTTATAGGTCACAACCATCTTCTGCACTATCTTCTTTATGTTTTTATTAGCTGTTTCAACAGCGCCATTCATCTTCGGACGATAAGGAGAAGAATTGTGATGCTCAATTTTGAAACTCTGGAATAGTTCCTTCATCATCTTGTTATTCAAATTTGAACCATTATCAGTAATGATTCTTTCAGGCAATCCATAACGGCAGATGATGTCCCTCTTGATGAATCAGGCTACAACTTGTTTGGTGACATTGGCGTAGGAGGCTGCTTCGACCCACTTGGTGAAATAGTCAATCACCACTAAGATGAAATCGGTGTCCATTGGATATGGTCGGCTCGATATTTCCAATCATATCAATGCCCCACATGGAGAAGGGCCATGGGGATGCCATAACATTCAAAGGATTCGGCGGCACATGAATCTTATCGGCATAAATCTGGCATTATGGCATTTCTTCGCATACTTGAAGCAATCAGACTCCATAGTCAACCAATAATACCCTACCCTCAACAGCTTTCAAGACATGGCATGCCCGCCTACATGTGTTCCAAAGGCACCTTCGTGGACCTCTTCCATAAGCAAACTCGCTTCTTTTTCGTCCACACATCTAAGCATAACTAAGTCAAAGTTTCTCCGATAGAGCACACCATCTTGGTTCAGATAGAAATTCCCAGCCAACCTCCTTAAGGTCTTCTTATCCCAGGTCGATGCCCTAGGCGGATATTCTTGGTTCTTGAGAAAGTTATAGATGTCGTAGTACCATGGCTTGCCATCAGAAGCTTCCTCTATTGCAAAAACAAATGTCGGCCTATCAAGGCGTGAGATGGCGATTCTCGGAGCATCGTTCCAAAAGTTCACCTTATACATTGAGGATAATGTAGCCAAGGCATATGCCATTTGATTCTCCGCTCTCGGCACGTGATGAAACTCTACCCGATCGAAGAAAGGTAGCAACCTTCTTGTATAGTTCATATAAGGGACCAGATTAGGCTGTCGAGTCTCCCACTCTCCTTTGATCTGATTGACCACCAAAGCTGAATCATCATAAATATCAAGGTTTTTGATTCTCAAATCAATTTCTTCCTCAATACCCATGATACATGCTTCATATTCAGCCTCGTTGTTTGTGAACGGAAATGTTAACCTAGTAGTGAATGGTATGTGATAACCATGGGGAGTTGTGATGATTGCCCCAATTCCACTACCGTAGGAGTTAACAACACCGTCAAAGATCAATTTCCACTAGAAGCCTTTTTCAGGACCTTCCTCGGGTAACGGCTCGTCGCAATCCTTCATCTTCAAGTACATGATATCCTCATTAGGAAACTCAAATTTCATTGGCTGATAGTCATCGGTCGGTTGCTCTGCGAGATATTCTGACAGAACACTCTCTTTAATGGCCTTCTGGGAGACGTATTGAATGTCGTATTCTGTCAAAACCATCTGCCACCTGGAAATCCTTCCCAAAAGTTCTTGCTTCTAAAACATGTACTTAATCGGATCCATCTTTGAAATTAACATGGTTGTGTGGTTTAGCATGTACTGCCTTAGGCGTTTGGTGGCCCAAGCAAGTGCGCAACAAGTCTTCTCCAACATTGAGTATCTGGACTCACAGTGTGTGAAATTTTTACTCAAGTAGTAGATATCATGCTCTTTCCTTCCCGTCTCGTCGTGTTGACCGAGAACACAACCCATGGAATTCTCAAGAATCGTTAATTAAATTATTAACGGTCTTCCAGCCACTAGGGGCATCAGTATTGGAGGTTCCTGCAAATACTCCTTTATTTTCTCGAATGCCTTCTGGCAATTTTCGTTCCAGACAATCGCTTGGTCCTTCTTCAACAATTTAAACATTGGTTCACAAGTGGCTGTGAGGTGAGATATGAACCTTGCAATATAGTTCAATCTACCCAAGAAACCACGAACCTCTTTCTTCGTCTTCGGCGCTAGCATTTCTTGAATTGCTTTTATTTTCGCAGGATCAACCTCAATACCTTTCTCACTGACAATGAACCCCAACAACTTTCTTACCCGTACACCAAAAGTGCATTTGTTTGGATTCAACCTTAGTTTGAACTTCCTTAACCTCCCAAACAACTTCAGAAAATTCACCAGATGTCCTTCCTCCGTTTGCGACTTTGCAATCATGTCATCAACATAGACTTCAATCTCATGATGAATCATATCATGAAACAAAGTGACCATCACCCGCTGATAGGTTACCCCTGCGTTTTTCAACCCAAAAGGCATCACCTTATAGTAAAACATTCCCCATGGTGTAATAAACGTTGTTTTCTCCATGTCCTCCGGTGCCATCTTAATCTAATTGTATCCGGAGAAACCGTCCATGAAAGAGAACACTAAATACTGTATAGTATTTATCAACAAGCACATCGATGTGGGGGGAGCGGGAAATAGTCTTTCGGGATCGCTTTGTTTAGATCACGGTAATCTACACACATTCGTATCTTACCGTCCTTCTTAGGCACAGGTACAATGTTAGCGACCCGCGGAGGGTAATTCGTTACGGCAAGAAATCCGACGTCCAATTGCTTTTGGACCTCCTATTTGATCTTTACCGCCATATCCGGCCTGGTTCTTCTTAACTTCTGCTTGACATGTGAGCACTCTTCTCGAAAAGGCAAGCGATGGACCACATTATATGTGTCGAGTCTGGGACATATATTCATACGACCATGCAAAGACATCCTTGTACTCTCGGAGTAGTTCTACCAGTCTTTGTTTGACATCATCCTTCAAAGTAGCCCCTATGTTGACCTCCTTCTTGGCTTCTTCTGTTCCTAGGTTGGACAACTTCAACTTCCTCCTGATGAGGCATAATGACTTTCTTCTCTTGTCTTAGTAATCTGGTGAGCTCTTCAGGAAGGTCTTCGTCTTCTTCAATCTCTTCTTCCGCTTGAATGATCGGATTATCAAAGTCATGCTGAGTCATAGACGAGTCTGAGTCAGTGGCATCTGAAATGTAAAACCTGCAATGATGATGATTTAATGCTTAAATGATATGCAAACAAACAAACACAAACCACATTACCATTTTATTGTTAAAATAAAAATAAGAAAAAACAGGGGATCACAAAAATTTTTGATGCAAAGACGCCTTTTTGATTAATGATTAAAATGATTGTTCAGACATAAACGATAAGGCCTTACAAATAAAGACCACTATGTTCTGGGCAGAACATAGGGCAGTACATAATCAAAAACAAAGTAGTTACTCTTCATAAGTCACTGAGATAACTTCTTCGATGGTCCAATTCTTCAATCTCTGGCCAGGAACACGTGGCTGGATCAATGCATCCATATCGCAGTTACTGTCTCCTTCCTCGTCAGGCACGACATTGATTCGCTCAAATATCACTCCACTGCTTGTGAATTGGACGGGTCCCTTGTAGCACGGAGCGCTTTTTGAAGAGGACGAATATGGGTTGTATCCCAATACAAACTTGTCTTGTTTATTGGGGACGCTCACAACTTGTCCCCGCCCTTGAGCTGATCCGGACTTCACCACCGCTTGTGCTTCCTTAAAGGACGATATAGCAACCTCCGGCGCTTTACCCTCAACTGGCGTCTTCTCCTTGATCTGAACGGCCTCAAAATATTGGCACAATGTTTCATGAATCTCCCTGTCTACCTCCACATACTTAAACGAGGACAGATGGCTCACCATGATACCCTCCTCTCGGCAAACGATTACAATGTTACCATCTACCATGTACTTCAGTTTCTGGTGTAGAGTTGACGTTATGGCTCCCGCCGAATGTATCCAAGGTCGTCCCAACAGACAGTTGTATGTTGGCTGGATATCCATTATGTAGAACACGACATCAAAAACTTCTGGACCGACCTGGATTGGAAGGGTCAATTCTCCAAATACGGACCTTCTTGTCCCATCAAAAGCTCGCACAACCAAATCACTTGGGGTGCATATTATTCCCTGGGTGTCCAGCTATATCAAAGCTTTCTTGGGTAACACATTTAGTGAAGACCCAGTGTCCACCAACACATGTGACAACACAGCCCCTCTGCATTCTATGGAGATATGCAGCGCGTGATTATGGTCTCTTCCTTTGGGAGTCAGATCAAGATCTGTGAATCCTAGCCCATTCCCAGCGTTGACGTGGTCCACCACCCCTTCAAGTTGATTCACGGAGATTTCTTGTGGTACATATGCATTATTCAGAATCCTTAGCAAGGCATTCCGATGTGCCTCAGAGCATAATAACAATGATAAGATGGAAATCTTCGACGAAGTTTGTTGCAGATGGTCTACAATCTTATAGTCACTTTTCCTTATCAAGCACATAAATTCTTCCGCATCCTTCAACAAAGCTTCTTTCTCACCATGCTGAGAACCTTCTTCAATTACAGCCTTCCCTTTACCCTTATCTGATCTTTCCACATTCGCTTCCAAAGGTGAAAATACCCTCCCACTTCTGGTTACTCCATCCTTTCCTACCAGATTATCAATAGAATCAAACAACGTACTCTTCAACTCCTGCTTTTGACTGTTGCAAAAGACCTCAGCCCCATAGTTCCGTGGGATCGCCTTGGTGCTTTCGTAGGGTACAAGTCCCGCCTTTGTAATTATGATAGTGGGTGGCCTCGGAGGCGCAGAAATATTGATTATTTTGTAAGGAATGGATATGGTGGCCACCTCATTCTTCTCTTCACTGATTTCCCTTTCGTCATTCTTTTCACTGATCCTGTCAAACTGCAGAATACCTTCATCTATCATACGCTGCACGTGATTCTTCAAACTCTTACACCCTTCAGGATAAGCTACACAGTCTTCACAATATTTCCCATATCCGGGGAACACTCCACCTTCCAATAACTTACTCTTTACAAAACTCAACGGAGTTTTCAATTCTTCGACATCATATACCAGATTCAAACTTTCTCCCTCAACAACAGCATTTACTCCACCCGCCCCATGGTTAGGCATATGATTTTGGATGACATTGGGTGCATCATGAGTAAAGTTGATAGCTTTACTATCGATAAGGTCTTGTACCTTATGCTTGAAGGCTTTTCAATTGTCAATATGATGGCTAGGAGCGCTAGAGTGAAAGTCACACCTAGCATTAGCATCATATCCTGGAGCCGGTGCCCCAGTTAGAGGTGTCATTATCCTTTTCTGGACTAACTAAAGCTGCATCAATTGTTGTAAGAGCCGTGAGTATGGCATAGGTGGTGCATTAAATTGTCTATTCATCATCCTCCCACAATCTTGAAACCGTCGCGATGCATAGTTTTGTTGTTGTTATTGTTTTTGTTGAGGGCGTGGTTGTTGTTGTTGAGGATGCACTGCTGGGGTAGCAATACTTGCCACTTGAGGTTGTTGTTTATAATATGGTTGTTGTTGATGCTGATTTTGGTTCCTATTCCGGTTCTTGAAACTTGACATTGCGTTTGTTTCATTCTCTCTCTTCCTAGCACCAAAGTTCTCCTTACCTCCTCCAGATGAGGGCCCTTCTCCTGCCTGTATCTTCCCCAACTTAATCCCATTTTCCACTCTTTCATCGGTAATGATCAAATTGGAGAAGCTACTAGACATGTTGCCTACTAATTTCTCGTAGTATAATTCCAGGCAATGTAGCCACAAGCAAGTCAATAAATTCCAGGCAATGTAGCCACAAGCAAGTCAATAAGTTCCCTCTCCACCATGGGCGTACTCCTTGAAACATTCATTACTCCTCTGAGATAAGTTCTGTAGTTGTACTCGGTTTGGTGCCAAGTCACTATTATACTGATAGTGCTTAACAAAACCCTCTGCCAAATCCCTCCAACTTCTGATATTTACCAGCTCTAAGTCCATATACCGTTCTAGGGATGGACCTGACAAGCAATCTTGGAAGAAATGCATGAGTAACTTCTCATCATCGGAGTATGCTGACATTTTTCTGTAATAAGATTGAAGATGCACCCTAGGACACGTTGTCCCCTTATACTTATAGAAATTTGGAACCTTAAACTTCGGAGGGATCCTCAATCCCGGAATCAATCCGAAATTTGACATGTCCAGACCCATAGAATTCTGGTTCTCAAGGCTCTTTATCTTTTCTTCTATTGCCTTGAACCTTATGTGTGCGTTGGACTGCATACCTGCACCAAGATCTTCCATGGAAAAGATGTCTTCTTGTCCGTCCTCCTCCCACTGAGGACCAGTGTTACCCTGCACAGCACACATCGTTCCTGGGATATGAACTACAATATGATTACCCCCGCCCGGAGGAATAACAGTTGTTGGGATGGCATTGGCATGAGGAGCGTCATTGTCATCTAGATGAGGAACAACAGTAGTCCCACCATGCAAAACTCCATTTCCGTCAACCCTTGCCACCAGAGGCTGGACCAGCATCCTCAATTGCTCTTGGCCATTGGCGACACCTTTCATCATGTCCATAAACTGGGCCATACGATCATGGAATTCCTGAAGCTCGTTTTGAATTTGATCCATGACTCTTTGTTTATTTCCCCGTGTAGATTAGCGATGAATCGGCTGGTCTTCAATCCTGAAACAAACTAGTGGAGAAAACCACAAGAAGAAGTAAGGTCAACGGAACCAGGACACCTGCTATGCAAATATGAAAAATGATACAAAATGCAGACATGCAAATATGTTTCAGGGAAATTCTCCCTTTGATTCTAGTTCCACGGGCAGGATAGAAAGATGGAAAACCAACAGAGGTAGCCAGAAAAATCTTCTCTTAAATAAAATGAGGCACAAAGTATCAATACACATCATAGAGGACATACAACAGAGTTGTCACGACCTCATCCAACAATCCTGGTGATGGTCGGAATACAACATAACAACAAATAAGAGAAAAAACATCAGATACGATGTCGAGTCTGGAACTCTTCTAGTAACTCCTTCGTATCCGAATGATCTGGTCTGTCAATCAATCCTTGAATGAGCAAATCCCTTTTGTTGATGGTGGCTTGCAACCCTTGCACATAGTCTTCCCAAGCATCCTCCCTAAAGGCATCTTCAAGTCTGGGTTTCTTCAAGTCTATTCTCAACTTGTATTCTTCCAACGTTGCAAGAGCTTTGCGGATTTTGCGTTCATTTTCATATTGGCGCAAGGTTTCACCTCGAGTTTTCTCAATTCTGACCCAAAGCTGAGTTCTCAAACTGTCGATCTGCTGACGGAGTTTATCTTCTCTCCCTTTTTTATTAGTTAGGATAGCATTCCATTGAGTGTTGAATTTTGATATCTCTAAATGCGCTTTCTCTAGATCCTTCTTCTTACCCCTGAGGACACCACTGACACTCTTCAAGTCTCAGCCTAGTCGTTCTCGAGTACTGATCTCTTCTATCAATTCTCTACCCATCTTGTTTACTATCTCTGTCTGTTTCCTGGATGACTGTGTAGCTTGATTCCTTTCACTCCTGAGCTGGACAATTTCCTTTTCTAACTCTTCGTTTTCCTTGCGTAGCTTCTCCTTTTCTGCCCACAGTTGATCGTATTTCTGCACATCAACTGTCGTAGGTTCTACAACTACCAAGGGATACAAGGCTTCTCTGACCGGAAATGGTAGCAACAGTCTCTCAACTCTTTTCTGAATCTATTCCATGTAAGGTCCATAAGCTCTGCAATCACTCTTGCCTAGTAGAGGTTTTCCTTTGGGGTGGATCTTACCCCAAGCCTTCTCAAGTCTGATTAAGATCTCTTTGTTAATTAAACCAGTGAAATACAGAGATTCCTGTAATTCTTCTTCTTTTGGAGGTCCCCTAAGAGCGTAATCGAACTACCTAACGGAGAGAGTTGGGTTGTAATTAATGCCTCTTTTCCTCCCAACTAGAAGGACGTTTGGGAAACTTCCACAACTGTGAACAACATCCATGCCCAACAGGTTTTTGTCAAACCATACAATATTCTCTGGCCTTAACCCCATAAGCCTTTCTGGCCAGTCCACTATCTTTGTAAGGTTAACAAAAGGCCCAGACTTTGGCAGATGTGAGATGAACCATTTGTATAGCAGAGGAGGGCAGCAGGAAACATTCTTGCCTCGTCTATTTTCATTCTTATGGTGAATCGAATGATGAACATCGCCTAAGAGAGTTGGCACCGGATTCCTTGAGGCGAAGATATAGAAAGCATCCAAGTCTACAAAGTCAGGCAAGTTAGGGAACAAAACTATCCCATAGATGCATAAATCCATAACAGCATTAAAGACCAACCAACATCCCTCTTTGGCAAAATGCTGGGCTTTTCCCACCAAAAATGGAAGCAGAAAACCAGGAGTTCCAACCTTCCGTACCAGATTACCTTCCAATTCAGAGACATCAAGATGCAGAGCGCCAGCCAACTTGACTAAATCAGCCTCTTTTTCATAATGCACAAAAGGCATCTCCTCTAACACTGGAATCCCCAACAACTGAGAAAATTCTTCCAAGGTGTGCAACAAAACAAAACCAGGGAAGGTGAAACAACGCAACTGGGGGTCATAGAATTGCAGCAGTGCATAAGTACCATCCAACTCAAACTTGGAAGCCTTACAAATAAAACTCAGGATCCTTCCATACTCTCTTCTAAAATCCTCCATTACACTATGATCAGCCACGGAGGTTAGCTTAAGCAGGGGTCCTATCTCAAGAGTCGGGAACTTGTATAGCACACTTTTCTTCAAATCAGGTTCCATAACAACAGTGGATTGGGTGACTAGAATCAAGGATAAAGTATACACCTGAAACACAGATACATGTCAATGTAAAATGAAAATGCAACAGAGGATCATTGTTGTGTTGTTGACGGAGATGAACCAGCACTTCGATTTGGCGAGAAAACAACACTAGTATAAGGATCCCACTACAAGTGTTCATACTAATAAGATCTATGAAGCAGCCTCACTTAGCTGACTCCCAAGTGATCGGTCTCTAGAGTCGACAGTTTCCTGATCCGACACCCCCTCCCGACTAATGTACAGGATAGGATGTCTTCAAAAGAAAACCTCGTCTGAACGCGAATTTTGCAGGCACTAATGCATGCTGAAACATACAGGTCCGTCACTACTTTCCACTCTATGCTATGGTTACCCTCAAGCCTGGGTTTTGGCTTATCACTCAATGGAACATCCCCTCCCACAGCACAGCAATAATGATATATAAAAATGCTGAAAGTAAAATGCAAAATGCAATAAAGAATACAAATCCAACACATAATACACATATATACACACCCAAAGATATAACACACAAGCGCTAGGATTGACTCGCATAGGGGATGGGAAAAGTCCCCAACAGAGTCGCCAGCTGTCGCTACTATGAAAAAGAGGCTGGCGGAAGACAGAAGAGTCATCACCATTCGTTATTTATCCCAAAGAGAGGGAAAGGAAACGATCAGAGAAAACCTACGAAAAAGGAAGAAGACATATCATCGCAACCAAATCATGGGTTCGGTACTCGGTTACGCAAGAGGAAGGTATGAGCACCACTCATGTCTGTTGTACTCAACGGGATCCATGCTTGTTATCTAGTCTATGGGTAAAAAGAAAACTATCTACGACTGCTACTAAAACGGGGGTTAACGGAAAGAACTAACTCGATAGGACATCGTCGCCCTATGCCTACCGATTCCCTTGTGCAATGGGAAAGTCAGAGTCAACGTAGTTCGGGAAACCACGGGGGGAGGTTGCTCACCAAGACATTGTCGTCTTGTGCCTACGTATTATCATCTTATATGAGAAATCAGAGCAAACGTAGTTCGGGATGATACAACCATTGGTTGGTTCAAGTGTTATAACTGAGTAGGGTTAAACCTTCGTTCTAGCAGTTAGGTGTATTGCTGCTCGACCATTGGAGACTTAGGCGTTACATGTTTACGGTAGAACCAAGAGTTAACACACTCTTTCTGAAAATGGTTTTCATTTAATCCCGAAGGATAAAAAGGTTTCATGTTTTTGTTTTTTATGTTTTTTAAACAAGAAGTTAATTGAGTTAAGTTTGTAATTCATGTTGCACTAAAGACTATGACTTGAGAGCGAATGCGTCGCATATCGCCCAAAGGGCATATGCTAAACACTCTAGACAGTTGAGAGGAGGCCCCCCAACCATCATTCCTCGAGTACTTAAGGCTCGTAGCGTACAACACATGTTATCCTTTATTAGATGTTTTGAAGTGTTTAGGAGATGAGAAGAGGAAGACAAAAACTAAGGGGAAACTGGACCCTAATGTTGTCATACACAATGCTCCTAGAGTTGGGATAAAAGGGGAAAAACTATCCTAATGTTATCATGCAAAGGATTGAACACCTAATGTCTCTCCTACTCCCATCTTAAATAGAGGGACTAGGAATCCTAAGGGGATCATGGCAAGAGGCCAAGTAAACAATAGATAATTCTCTCACAGATGAAATAAAAATGAAAAGAAATTGACTTAAACAAGCCAAGGAACAATGCAAACAAGAGATGCAAGGATGCAAAGAAGAAATGCAAATACAAATGATGCAACAAGACTCAATAGCACAAGAGACTCAACATACAAGAATGACTTGAACAAGTCAAGAATGATGAGATGCAATGGGAGAAGTAAAATCCTACAACCATAAACCATCAATCATCAAAAGAAAAAGATGTTATCCTAAGATGCACACACAAAGAAAACAGGGAGGAAAAAGTATGGGGAAGCCACCACCACAAGCACATCTCAACCATGCAATTCTTTGAAACAAGTAAACAATGCAAATAAAACAATGCAAAATCAACACCAATGTTCATGACAAACTCAAAGTGCAAGCATAAGCATCAAATTATCATGAACAAGTGTCTAAACCCCAAGGGGCAGAAGTGAATCATAACGGAAATGATCCTAATTCAAACACAAAACAAAGGCAAAGCACAAGCACAATCATATGAAGTGAAGGAACCAAAGTCCTAACACAATCTCAACACTTAAGACAAGTGGAGAAGCATGACTCAAAGGTGACTAGTGATGCAAGATACACACTCAAATGACCCATGACAAGATGAAAAAGCACCTCAAGTATGTTAAAATGAACCAACAAAGCTCAAAAGGTTCATACGGGATCATTCTTGATCACATCCTAAAGTTTAGGTCAAACTAGTTTGTAAACATGCCAAAAGAAGACTTGAACTTGAAGTAACTATGAAAAATAAAAGACATGAGCAATAAATCTCAAATAAAATGTCAAGGTAAGCTTGATCAAGTATGAAACATCAAGCAAAGACTCATGGTCAAGTTCCATTCAAGGCACCACCAAATGATTCCAAGAAGGTATGGTGTTCCACCTTATCGAGGGCTTGTCGAGGAACAAGAAAAACCAAATCAAAATTAATTGGAAAATAGGCAAACATGGACCAAATCCACCCTCAAAGAAACCTCAATCCCTCACCTAAGTGAGGGAAAAGCCATGGTCATAGGGGATAAATGTTTGAGGTCCAAATGAACAAGGTATCACAAGGTGTACACCATAAAACCCTTCAATTTGTAAAATTCAAATAAAATAATAAAATTAAATGAAAAATAAAATAAAATTAGAAGAAAAATTAATTAACATCTCAAACTGTCAAGAAAATATTTTTGGGATTTTTGTGAATATTAGAACTATTTTTAGTTAATTAAAAGCAAACAAGAACGAAAATAAATTAAAAATAAATTAAAACCCAAAGGGGGTATGAACAGCAAGATGAGAATGAACTAAAGTTAGTTCAATGCGCGCCTGAGCCCAGAATGTGGGTGTGTGAATAGCAAGAAAACCAAAGCCCAATCCATGTCTGAATAAACGCAGATAACACGCTGGCCATTCATTAATTGAGGTGGCAACGACTTACCTATACGGGTAAATAAGCACAAAATTTTAAATCAAACAAAGGCGCCAACGGTCAGGTCACCTTGTCTCTCTCACACAGACGCCGGAACCCTAGTTTCAGTCATCTTCTCCGGCGAGAAGCTGTCGGAGCAAATCCAACCAACCCCAGAAATGTAGGAGAGTGGTACCCCTCGACTCCAAATTCCATGAGGGTTCCAAATTCAAGCTTATTTTTCACAAAAAAAGTCACTTACATGGTGTTTCAAAGACAAACAGTTGGGGTGTCAAAATACAAAACCTCATGAAACTCAACCATAACAACATGACAACATTGCCTACATGTGTAAGGCTTCAGATGTAATATGTATGCTCCTATTTAGTGCCTAAAATGATGGAAAACGTTTGAGAGAATACCTAGTGGAGAATGGTCCACTGCCTCTTCTATGCGAGTTGGAACTTCACCAAAAGTTGTAGAATGATTCCTTGTGACTTGAGAGGGTTGACACTGAGCTCAAACAACCTTGATTCTCCTTCAAAAACTCCAAACGGTTCTGAACAGGTGAGGGTCAATGTATCCACAGCTAGTTTCTTTTGCATACAGATGGAAGAGGATGTTATGGTGATGATGGTTTGAGAGAAATTTTATTGAATGGCTCAATGGCTTGTGAGTTTCGAAGGGATTTTCAGAGGATGCCAAAAATATCAACTTCTGATTTGCTCAAATGGTGGCTCCTCTAGCTAGGGTTTCTTTCTTTAGCTTATATATGAGGTAAAAGATGAACTTTAGAGGTTTAATTGTGGTAACAATTGAAGGGTGCAGATGTTGTGAGAAATGGAAAGTTTGATTCAATGGTTGATGATGGATCACACATGAACTGTTTGGTAATGTGGTTGCTTGCTTTTTTGGTGGAGAGACAAATCAGAGGGAGAGTATGAATTCAGAGTAGTGGCAGCTTGTCTTTTTCTCCTTTGGGCAAGAAATTCAAAATGGCTCCAACATGGTACATACCTTGGTTGGTCTTGATTTGGCATTTTTTTGGAGTGTACCATTTGCCAACTTATGCGCATGGCTTGGAAAGTTGGTAATGTTGCATGGATGAAATGTGAAACATGCCCAAAATCAACTAAAAATCATGCCTCGAAACAATGCCCAAACCACCATCTTTGAACCATGGTATCTAGATGCACAAAGCTCATCTCGCTTAGAACTTGGGCTCTAATTAAAGATTGCATGGAAAGGATAAATTTTGATGTTAAATTCATCTTGTTTTGCATCTTAGAAGATCAGGGAAATTGAGGTTGAAAGTCATGCATGCAAGCTGCCTTTGAATAACTTAGAAAAATTTCTAAGTTATGAATTTGAACCACTTGAAACCCTAACTTTGGACATCCATATCTTGAGCTTCAAACATCACATGAGGGACTTCTAGTAATGGATGGAAATCTTGTAACAATATCTAAAACTCTCATGTGGGACAAAATTCCTTTTGAAAACAAGAGCTTGGTGAAAATTAACTTGGAAAGTTGATCCAAAAATATGTCCAAACTTGCTAATTTTAAGATCATTGAAAACCCTAACTTTGAACCAACATAACTTGAGCTTCAAACATCATATGATGATTAATTGGTACTCAAAAGAAAGCTTGTAACATGAGGAACAAGTTTGATGTTGAACAAAAGTTCATCTGAACCTTGGTTATGAAGAAAAATGGCTTGGAAAGTGGCTGGTTCACACATGAAACTTTCCAAAAATAGCAAGTTTCTAAAACCCTAATTTTCCAAAAGTGGCAAGTTTTTCACTTCTTGATTTTTCATGATTCCCTTGACATTTCTTGGTCATATTGAACTTGAGGAACATGATTTTGACCTTAAAAAGTCAGGAGTTGACTTTTCACTACACAGTTGACTTTTTCCCCAAATCTTCTAATTTGCAATTGACTGACCAATTGAAGCTCTTTTGGTTGAAATTGATGATCAATATTCTAACTCTAAGCACCTTGGGACCCATGGATGATCATGGAAACAAGCATTGCTCCAAGGAAAAGGTCTAGCCTGATTATATGTGAAACCATAATTTCCAGCTCTTTGTATAGGATCTTTGCAGATGAATTGAATGACCATACCAACTCCACAATAGCCTCTAAGGTAATCAACAAATCTCTATCTCATGCTCACACCAATGATAAGACCTCATGATCTCTGGACAAAATCCTCTAGTGATCCTCAGACAAGGAGTTATAGCACACATCTCCTCTCAAGGTGCTTTGACAACTTCATAATGATACCACAGACTTAATGACGTGTACCAGTGCCTTGGCTTGAGCTTGAAGCCAATAAAACTCTCCTCTTTTATGGCACATAAACAATCACTTGGTCCCCTATAATAACAATTCTATGCAAATGCAGGATGCTAAAAATGAAAATGCAACATAAGACAAAGTAAGAAAAAAGGGTTGGTTAAATTTTGGGGTACAACATTGCTCTATCATCCTTTTGGTGATAAGTTTGTCATACTTTTGGTTCCAGGTTGTGTGAGTGTCCTCTATCATCCTTTTGGTGATAGATCTGTCATCCTTTTGGTTCCAGATATGTGTGTGTGTATTCTCTATCATCCTTTTGGTGATAGACCCGCCATCCTTTTGGTGTTGGGATTGTGTACCTGTATCATTCTATCATCCTTTTGGTGATAGATCTGTCATCCTTTTGGTGTTGGATGCGTGTTAACTATCATCCTTTTGGTGATAGGTCTGTCATCCTTTTGGTGTCAGATATGGAGGTGCGTTAACTATCATCCTTTTGGTGATAAGTTTGTCATCCTTTTCGTGTCAGATATGGGTGTGTTGCTCTACCATCCTTTTGGTGATAGGTCTATCATCCTTTTGGTGCCAAATTATGCGAGTGTTAACTATCATCCTTTTGGTGATAGGTCTGTCATCCTTTTGGTTCCAGATATGTGTGAGTAACTATCATCCTTTTGGTGTCAGATATGGGTGTGTCGCTCTATCATACTTTTGGTGATAGGTTAGGCATCCTTTTGGTGCCAGATTGTGCAAGAGTTAACTATCATCCTTTGTCGAAAGGCATGTCATCCTTTTCGTGTTAGATATGCGTGTGTTCTCTATCATCCTTTTGGTGATAGATCTTGCATCCTTTTGGTGTCGAGATTGTATGCGTGAGTAACTATCATCCTTTTGGTGATAGGTCTGTCATCCTTTTGGTGTCAGATATGCGTGTGTTCTCTATCATCCTTTTGGTGATAGATGTGTGGTTTGAAAAACTTGTTTTACCTTCTAACTTCTTGAGTTCAAAGTGTTCTTGCTTGCCCATTTGAGTTTCCATACATGCCATGTTTGTTTGAGTCATTTCATGATGTTTTGGCTTGCTTGTTACATACAAATTTTGTTCATGCCTTGATGAAGTTTATGTTTGTGCTTCTTTGACATCTTCATATTGAATTTGGGCTTTATTAAGATGAGTAGTGTAAGAGCAAGATTTGTCTCTACAGGATTATCTCTATGTTTTGATGATAACAATTAAGTATTTGTGAAAGAACCATTTTATGTTCTAATGTTTGTTATGTGCAGATCATGATAGTTAAATATATAATATCAAACAAAAAACATCAACGTGTGCAGCTAATATAATATGAGAGTCACTATGTGTGACGTATCATAAAGCGCTTATGGGAGAAGCTAGTTTGCTTATGCATCTGATCATGATCAGAGAGATCCAAGGACGCTGGATATAGCAATTGTAATGCTCCTGTGGATTCTGCTTTGAGTAGTGCATATGATATGAAAGCAAACAAAGCATATTGAAGAAGCAAGTATGCGTTTGTATCTGGTCACGATCAGAAAGATCCAAGGATGCTAGATATTGCAGTTGCAATGCTCCTGTGAATTCTGTTCTGAGAAGTGCATATGATCTGGAAGCTAACAAGCATCTATAAAGAATGAGTCCTCTGAAGAACTAAGTGCTGAAGACTCTGATGACTTGGAGCTCTGAAGGCTGAAGGCTCTGAAGAACAAGTGCAGAAAGACTCTGAAGACGTGTTCTGAAGATCAAGACTCTGAAGATTCTGAAGACATGAATTCTGAAGAATCAGTCACGAAGATTCTCAAGATTGTTTCACAGGAAACTTAGACCTTGGAATGCTGAAGACTGGATTCTGATGTTGAAGATTGGGTCAGAAGAAGATTCACCCAGACAGAGGCATATTACTCATCAGATAAGCTGCTGCTATTAAATCTGATAAACATGTGCTAACAACTCTGATTCTGAAGCTTTCATACCAAAGTAGTTGCCGAACTACTCATCAGATGAATCATCAGAAGAACCAAGCCAGAAGCTGATCTGTCCAAGCTTAAATGAAATATTAACGTTACAACAAAAGGACAAAGAAAGTGATGCCACTGCTCTATCCAACACATGTTTATTCTATCTGTTGGAAATGACCGTTGGAATATTGAGTGGACATTTCTACCCTCACAAAGTTGCACTATAAAGGAAGAACATTTGATTCATTCAAATGTTAGCTAATTATAAAGTAAGAAAGCTCATTACAAAGCAATCCAGATTGTTACGAAGCAATGATGCTGACGAGTGAAGTTAGTAACATAGTTGATTAACAAGGAAAGCTTTTAAGCAATATGGAAACTATTGTTCTTATAATCTCATAGAGATTTATCTTCAGATTAGTTTCTGTATTATGGTACTGTTCTTATAATCTCATAGAGATTTATCTCAAGTTACCTTATTATTCTTCAAGTTTCCATGCGAGAAATCTAAGATGATAAGTGATTTACAATTCACTTTAAATGCAAAAAGCTTAGTCTATCTCCTCCAAAATTCAAATTTGAAAACTCAAGACCCTTTGTTTGAAGAAATCCCAAGATAGTTCCTAACCAAGCTAAAAAAAAAATCCAACTCATGCTAAGAAAAAAACTTAAAGTATTACTCTGCATATTGCTGATTATTAACGTGGATGCAAATCGCCACACATCACATAAGTCTGCAAGACATTGGTTAATGCAGGTTTCGATGATGACAAATTCCCTGGATAGATTGGAAATTATGAACTCCAAATCTACTAAAACATATGCGACGTATCACCCACCATATCCTTTTATACTTGTCTTAAAACTGCTGAAATGAATATACTATGTGTAGATTAAATGCAATCATGACCAAAGGCATGAAAGACCTCAAACTGATGAATTTTTGCAGGTTTTCAGGGCATGAGTCGACCATAGGGTCGGCGCATGCATCAGAACAATTCTGCACTAGTCAGCGCACAAGGCAATGAGTCGACCATAGGGTCGGCGCATGAAGGAATAACTTTCCAACGGGTCAGCGCGTAAAGGCATGAGTCGACCATAGGGTCGGCGCATGAAGGAATAACTTTCCAACGGGTCAGCGCGTAAAGGCATGAGTCGACCATAGGGTCGGCGCATAATGGAAATAGATTTCAACGGGTCAGCGCATGCCGACTGTATGGTCGACGCACACTGTCGCTTGCGCGAAAATAAGGTGCCGGCACAACAGAAGAGTCGCCACCTTTTGTTATTTATCCCTCAGAGCGGGAAAGGAAACGATCGGAAAAACCTAACGAAAAAGGGTAAGACAAGGTCATCGCAACCATTGTCTGGATTCGGGAGTCGGTTACGCAAGGGGAAGGTATTAGCACCCCTCACGTCCGTCGTACTCGACGGGATCCACGCTTGTTGTGTTTACTTGGACGGGTTGGTTTTATTCTATCTACCTATCAAGGTTGGCTTAAACAGAAAAGAAAATGACTCGGCAAAGTGTCGCACTTTATGCCTACGTATTCTCATCAGAGAACGAGAAATCAGAGTCAACGTAGTTCGGCCTACGAAGGGTTATGGGGGAAGGTAGCTCGCCAAGACATCGCCATCTTGTGCCTACGTACTCTCAACAGGCATGAGAGATCAGAGCTCACATAGTTCGGGAAACTACAGTTTATTTCCTGTCTTTTACGAAAGAAGTGTTTTTTATTGTGTTTGCAATTTCAACCGCACTAGAGACTATGACCTGAGAGTGAATGCGTCGCATGTCACCCAAAGGGTACCATACTAAACATCCAGATTGTGGAAAAGAAACTCTCCCACGATCCTTTCTCGGATAGCTTAAGGCTCGTAACGTACGAAAGAAATCATTCATGATTACTGTATCTTAAACTGCTTTGAGATGAGAAGAGAACAGGCCCAACTAGGAGGGAGACTATCAAGTCCTATTGTTGTCATGCCATGGATTCATCCTATGGTTGAGGTTTGAACAGGGAACTCCTAGAAGTTGTCATGCATAGGTTTCAACCTAAAATTCTATCATCAATTCCTTATCAAAGGAACTGAGAGACCTAAGGGATCATGTCAATGATACACCAAAACAGACAAAGCATCAGCTTAACAGTAAAATGCATGCAATGCAAGTGAGGGAGGAAATGTGTGTGGGGCTTCAGCCTCCACAAGCTCATCTCAACCTCAAGCCAGAATGGATAACAGTAATCATACTGAAATATAAACAACATGCTATCAAGCAATAACAGTAAACTGCAATCATACAGATAAAATGAAATAAAATGCCATCAGGCAAATAAACCACATGGGAAAGGGAGCTGGGCTCTACCGAATACCCGCAAGCAAAGCCACACAGTAACAATACAAGCAGAGGGAGCAACTCAACCTCTCGTGCAATCATGCTCCTAGATTCTACCTATTCTAGATATGAACTTATTCTGATGCATCAAGCAAGTCAAGCAAAACACATCAATACAGGAAAAGAAAAAAGAAGAGAAAGCAGATCAACTCCTCTCTCAACTCCAAGCTTCAGCTCTTCCAACAGCAACTCAGTCTTCAGACTTCCATCACTCTTGACAACTATCAATTTGCTCTTCCAGGTTTCAACCCTTCAACAGAAGTTTCAACTTATCTTCTTCTTTAAGCTTCAGCTTCTTGATCAGCTCCACCTTCAGGCTTCACTATCAATCATGAGTATCAACTTGGCTCCTTCAGGATCTCCAGGTATCAAAGCAAGTATCAACTTCCTTTTTTCTTCAAGCTTCAGCTCTTCTGAATCAATCTCAGTCACTTAGAAGTGTCAACTTCATCCTTCAGTCTTTACTTCATCTTCAGGGGTCTTCAAGTATCAACTTGCCCTTATTGCTCTTCAAGCTTCAGCTGGAATGGCAATGCTCAAGGATTCATCCTCTTCCACACTCTTCATTGAAGTCTTCATCTTCAAATTCAAGCTCAACATCTCTCAAGACAATCAAACCAGAGGAAATCACTTACTGGATAAGCTGGGGGATATTGAACTGCTTACTGACCACCAAAGGTGACCTTTAAGGGTTCAACATCAAAGGAATGGTTCCCTCAAGAGTTCTACTTCCTAGGTACCTTCACTTATCCCTCCAAAGGAGAGAGGTGTATACCATGGAAGGGACTTTGAATCATAGGGAGGAATGGAGGTGAATGATACCATCCATGTTTGAGAAAGAAGTTATCTAAGTCTAAACTCTTCCTAATCCCTAACCAAAACAACAAAAAAGAAATAAGATCAAGCTCCCAAGCTCCTCAATCCATCTTCAAGTCTTCTACTATGCTCCTCAATACTCCTTAGAACAAGACCAAGCTCTCCAAGCCCATAAAGCAAAGCAAACAAGAATACAAGCCCACAAGGGCAACACAAACAATCAACCAATACAAAAATCATCTAAAAATAGCATACTACTATATTAAATCCTAATATAATTTCTAAGGGATCCTACATACCTACCCTTAATGCCCTATATGTCCCATAGTCTAATTTGTCCTAAAAACCCAAAAATCTAATGTTATTATGGACCTGTGTTGAAGTTTAACCTAATTCTACACAACCTAATGTCATCTAAACAAAACTATCCTAAAATTCATCACAAAATTATGGAATAAATCCAGGGGGAAGATAAAACTTATATCTAACTATCCTAAAAATAATGACCTAAAAATAATAAGGGAACTACCTAAAAAAAATTCTACAAATCATGGATCAACATAAAAAGAAATAAAATGCAATAAAAGAAGAAAATATACAAAAAATATCAAAAATGCATGAAAGGAAAATATTTTTATTTTACATTTTTCTTGACAAAAATATGAAATAGGAGAAAAAACTCCCATTAAAAAATCTTTATTTTTCCATTTATTATGAATTTTCAAAGTTGGAAAGAAAATGGAGAAAAATAAAATGGAAATATGAGATTGGGGTGCAGCAAGTAAGCAGATATAGTTCATTATGCGCTTGGGCCCAGAATGGGGGGGTTCAAGAAGTAAAGCGCTGAGCCCAAAATTAAATCAGAAAATCAATTAAAACATAAAGAAAAAAGGAAAAATCACGGTGCAAAGAGCAATGGTTTTCAGTTAGAATGCACAATGGGCCTTGATTGGGGGTGGGGATATCAAATCCTGACTTAAGCCCAGAATTCCCTTTTAATGAAACGCGGCGTTTCGCTTCTCAGAATTCCCTCCCAAAATACAATTGAATCGTGGCCCTCAGATCCAGTTCTCAGTCAATAGTCAGCTCCTCATCCAACGGCCGTGAGATCGTCTTCAACCTCCAACCTAGGGTTTGCCATGAAGTCTTCATGAACCAGAGCTCCATACTCAGACTTCCACCAACTCGTGCTACCTCAAATCAACATCAAATTCAACCATTCAAAACCCTAAATTGCTCAGTTTTTCATGCTGATCACGATCCTAGTCTTGGTTTCTATTGAAAGGGTCTCTATCATCAACCCGATGGTGCACCTCAAATTAATCTCAAACCTCAACTTCAACAATTCTTGGATTTCTTTGCATCAAAATGTTCACCTCACTCCACTGGTTAAAACAAGCTATCAAACACTCATTCTTTCTCACCATGTCACGAGTTCTTGCTCATCAAAGAAATGATGTCCATAATTGAAACCTCATCAAATGATCCTAAACTCTTCAGAACTCACCACCTAGGTGTCTCTAGCCATTCTACACTAATAATTCAACCTATCCATGCTTAAATAATGATGTAGGGAATAATTTGCAAACCTGGTTTCTTGGTATGGCAGTGGTGGTAGATCTTCAATTCAACACTTGAAACTCTTCAAAAGTGATCCTTGGATGATGAAACTTCTTCTGTTTGCAAAAAATTGGAGGGAGAAAGCTTGCACTTCAAGATTCGATGATGAGTTGCTTCTTGCAAATCCAATTGGAACACCTTCAATCCTCCATCAATGGAGCTTCAATTCAGTATGCACACACTCAGAGGTATCTATGGAAAGTGTTTGTGAAGAAAAAAGGGATGGAAATGAAGAAGAATGAAGAAATTGAATTTGACTTGCAATGGAAGATTCTTGATTTCACTCTCTCTTCTCTGCACCAATTCTCACCAACCTTGCATCTGAGCAAGTTATACTTGTTATATAGAGTGGTTTAGAATCATCTAGAACCCTCTAGGATCATCCAATGAGAAATTGAACTTTTCATGTCATGACATTTTGAATCCAATTCTCCTTACATGCTATCTCATGCCAAGCTCCTTGTGATAACCAATTCTGACTTGAATTTATCCCCACATGATATTTATGATGAGTTACAATGCATAACCAACTTGTACATTGAGTTTTGTTGAGTTTTGGTTTGATGCCTTAATATGCAAGTAAGCCATTTCCAAAGCAGCCCTATGATCCAAGCCTCAAATCAAAATTGTGGCTGAACCATTGTTCTTAGAATGTCATTTGGAGTCAAAATGACCTATTATATGACATGGTTTGGACTTATAACATGGGATTTCCATTTTTCAATTTCACCTTAATTAACTTATGCCTCCATTTTAGGCCATTTTTATCACTTTTTGATACAAGCCTTTTCAACATCTCAT
>CAWUDS030002219.1:9724427-9744520 GCA_963859935.3 Lathyrus sativus | reverse complement strand
TAGGGTCGTTTTCTTAAGATGATTCTTAAGTACCCAGTGCAGTCTCTAGAGTTGGTTGCTCAAGCTGATGCTTCGAGTCCCCAGTCTTCAGTTCAGGATGATTCTTGAAATCCCCAACAAAGTGTTTGCTCAGGATGATTCCTGAAATCTCCAGAATGGTCGTCGGTTCAAGATGATTCTTGAAATCCCCGGTGGAGTTATTTGTCCAAGATGATTCTTGAAGTCCTCAGCAGAGTTGATTCATCCAGAACGATCTCTGGACCCTCTGAGCGGAGTTACTTGATAGTTCTCCAGAATCCCCAGCGACGAAGCGTCATTCCCAGCAGGTTTCTAGTGGCGAAGTTGAAACCTCCCTTGAAGACTCCATGATTGAAGTCTGACCGTGTTAAGGAAGCAGTTCTCTCAGCTGATGCGGAGTGCCTGATGGCAGAGGTTTAGATGTTCCCAGTTGGCTCATGATTGACCAAGAGTTCTATTCCCGACTTGGTGATGAAGTCCGGCTGATGCCCGACAATTTCCTGGAATGCCTGATGGCATGATCAACCTGATGGTTGAAGTCCGGCTGATGCCCGACAGTGTTCTTTGAATGTCGGATGGCATGATCGACTATGTATTACCGGTTACCGTGTGACCAATTCCCCAATGGATTTCTTCACCCTGACGGCGAGGTCAGACGATGTTGAGAGTTGACGGCGAAGTCAGATTATGTTGAGTACTTGACGGCAATGTCGGGTGTTTCTCAGAGTTATGTTTGGTTGACGGCGATGTCAGACCCTTTGTAGCTCCAGCGGCGATGTTGGACGTTTGTTTCTGGCGGCGATGTCAGGTGAGTTTGTAGCTCCAGCGGCGATGTTGGATGTCTGTTTCTGGCGGCGATGTCAGCTGATTTAGTTCTCCAGCGGCGATGTTGGATGTTTGTGTCCGACGGCGATGTCAGAGTCTTTAGTTTTCCAGCGGCGATGTTGGGTGTTTTGGTTGTTCGAAGGTGATGTCAGACGCTTATTTTCATGAATGCCTGACGGCGAGGTCAGGTGTCCGATGACAATGTCAGAGGAATTTAATGTGGATAACTGACGACAAGGTTCAGGTCAGTATGTCTCCAACTAGTTGTCGTGCAGCTATTATTTCAGTGTTCGAAGATTCGTTCCCGTCAGAGGATCGTGTATGCGTGCAGTTGGCAAATTTATGGGTTTATCGGTATTCAACCGTCTCGCACCTCGATTGGCTGAGAGTCGTTCGCTCCTCACCTAGTCAGGTTCAAGCCGTTTGAATAGGGGCAGCTGTTGCACCCCAAAATTTGACCAACATTTATTTACCCATCAAGAGTTGTATGAGACTTTGAAGCTAGCCAAGAGGGTTGTTCAAGTGATTAAGGGTTGATACCCTTGTCAGAGAACTCAAGAGATCCTCAGAAAGATTGGTTGAAACCAAGGTTGTGTGTCTCATAACTGGAGAGTTGTGGGAGCTCCTCAGATGATTCTGAGACTATGAGAATGGACTTGAAGCTTTGATAAAGCTTGTGAGATGTCTTGAAAGCCATCATGAAGCCTAGAGAGGTCATTATACAAGAATTCAGAAGATTCAGCCATGAGTGGTGGAATTAGGGTTTGACTGGGTCAACCCTAGGTCAACTGATGATTTGGAGAGGGTTGAGACCTAATCCAAGAGCCATGTGATCATGGAATGATGCATCGAGATGCTATAAGGATGATTCCTAGACCAAATCATCATGATTGAGGAGTTTGAGAAGTTTTAAGCTAGGGTTTCTAAGGCTCGACAGTGTAAAATCCCCTAGTTTGATCCCTATCTTCAAGGCAGTTTAGCTCAAGATGTGATTGTCATATCATCTTCCCCACAACATGAATGTTGTAGAGCCTGTTCTTATCTTTAATTGGAGTACTAGAAGTCCTTGATAGGATTTGTAGAACTCAAGTTATGGCTTTGACAAATTACAGGTCATTTGAGGTATGTGAATCTGGGTCCTTGAAAGTCACCCAACTTGCATCCAACTTTTGCCCTAGTAGGATGATTCCTATGGATTCTTGGTCAACATGAATGCTGTAGAGCATCTTCTTAGATTTCTAGAGAGTACTAGAAGTCCTTGATAGGATTTGTAGAACTCAACTTATGGCTGTGACAAGTCAAGGGCATTTTGGTCATTTGGAGGTTATAGGTCATTTCAAGCATAAGGCCATATCTCCTATTTCCAAGCTTCAAATGGAAAAATCTTCAACATCAAACTTGCTTAGAATGATGTTTTAAGGCTAGTAGGGAGGTCATGAGATGTTGAAAAGGCTTGTATCAAAAAGTGATGAAAATGGCCTAAAATTGAGGCAAAAGTTAATTAAGGTGAAATTGAAAATTGGAAATCACAAGTTATACATCCAAACCATGTCATATAATAGGTCATTTTGACTCCAAAGGACATTCTAAGAACAATGGTTCAGCCATAATTTTGATTTGAGGCTTAGATCATAGGGCTGCTTTGGAAAAGGCTTACTTGCATATTAAGGTACCAAAGCAAAACTCAACAAAACTCAATAAGCAAGTTGGTTATGCATTGTAACACATCATAAATCTCATATGGGGAGAATTTCAAGTGAGAATCAAAGGTTACAAGAAGCTTGGCATGAGATAGCACATAAGGAGAATTGAAATCAAAATGTCATGACATGAAAAGTTCAAATACTCATTGGATGGTCCTAGATGGTTCTAGATGATTCTAAACCACTCTATATAACATATGTAACTTGCTCAGATGCAAGGTTGGTGAGAATTGGTGCAGAGAAGAGAGAGTGAGAACAAGAATCTTCCATTGCAAGTCAAGTTTCATTTCTTCATTCTTCTTCATTTCCATTCCTTTTTTCCATTCAAACACATTCCATAGATCCCTCTGAGTGTGTGCATACTGAATTGAAGTTCCATTGATGGAGGATTGAAGGTTGGCAATTGGATTTTTCAAGAAGCCACTCATATTCGAATCTTGAAGTGCAAGCATTTTCCCTCCAATTTTTTGCAAACAGAAGAAGTATCATCATCCAAGGATCACTTCTGAAGAGTTTCAAGTGCTGAATTGAAGATCTACCACCACTGCCATACCAAGAAACCAGGTTTGCAAATTCTCTGCCTCATCATTATTTAAGCATTGATAGGTTGAGTTATTAGTGTAGAATGGCTAGATACACCTAGGTGATGAATTCTGGAGAGTTAGAGGTCATTTGATGAAGGTTGAATATTGGACATCACTTCTTTAATGAACAAGAACTCGAGGCATAGGGAGAGATAATACACGTGGGATAGCTTGTTTGAACCAGGGAAGTGTGAGGATCATGTTAGTATAAAGAAATCTAAGGTTGGTTGAAGTTGAGGATTGGCCATATATTGAGATGCACCATCGGGTTTTATGATAGAGACCCTTTCAATGAAAACCAAGACTAGGATCGTGATCAGAGAGAAAAACTGAGCAATTTAGTGTTTTGAATTGTTGAATTTGATGCTGTTATGAGAAGGTACGAACGGGTGGAAGATGGTTGCATGGACTCTGTTTCACGAAGCTTTCATGGCAAACCCTAGGTTGGAGGTTAGTGACGAAGTCTGGGCCGTGAGATGCTAGCTTGACCAGTTGACTCCCCGCTAATCCAACGGACGAGATTTAAACGAATTGAGAGGGAATCTGAGAAGGATGAAACGAAGCATTTCATTAAACCTTGCTTCGTGGGCTTAAGTGATCAATTGCTTGTCACACCCCCAATCAAGGCCCACTTGGATTTTAAACTGAAAATCATGACTATTTGCTCCGTGTATGTTTCATTTTCTGTATGATTTATTAATTGATTTTCTGAGTGAGTTGGGCCCAGCACGCTTTACTTTCTGAACCCCCCAGTCTGGGCCCATGCGTGTATTGAACTATATTTGGTTACTTCCTGCACCCTAGTTCCATATTTTCATTTTTATTTTCTCCATTTTCTTTCAAACTTTGAAAAATCATAATAATTGTAAAATTAAAGATTTTTTAATGGGAGTTTCTTCTCCTACTTCATATTTTTGTCAGCAAAGATATAAAATAAAAATATTTTCCTTTCATGCATTTTTAGTATTTTTTGTGTATTTTCTACTTTTATTGCATTTTATTTCTTTTATGTTGATCCATGAAGTTGTAGAATTTTGTTTAGGTAGTTCCCTTAACTTTTTTAGGCCATTCTTTTTAGGATAGTTAGTTATAAGCTTTAGCTTCTACCTGGATTTGTTCCATAATTTTGTGATGAATTTTAGGATAGTTTTGATTAGATGACATTAGGTTGTGTAGAATTAGGTCAAACTTCAACATAGGTGCACAATAACCTTAGATTTTTGGGTTTTTAGGACAAATTAGACTATGGGACATATAAGGGTATTAAGGGTAGGTATGTAGGTTCCCCTAGAAATTACATTAGGATTTAATATAGTAGTATACTATTTTTAGATGATTTTTGTAGTTGATGATTATTTGTGTTGCCTTTGTGGGCTTGTATTATTGTTTGCTTTGCTTTGTGGGCTGGGAGAGCTTGGTATTGTTCTGAGGAGCATAGCAGAAGACTTGAAGATGGATTGAGGAGCTTGAGAGCTTGATCTTATTTGTTTTGTTATTGTTTTAGGGTTAGGGATTTGGAAGAGTTTAGACTCAGATAACTTCTTTCTTAAACATGGATGGTATCTTTCACCTCCTTTCCTCCCTATGATTCAAAGTCCTTCCATGGTATACACCTCTCTCCTTTGGAGGGATAAGTGATGTACCTAGGAAGTAGAACTTTTGAGGGAACCATTCCTTTGATGTTGAACCCTTATAGGTCACCTTTGGTGGTCAATAAGCAGTTCAATATCCCCAGCTTATCCAGTAAGTGATTTCCTCTGGTTTGAGTATCTTGAGAGATGTTGAGCTTGAGTTTGAAGATGAAGACTTCATTGAAGAGTGTTGAAGAGGATGAATCCTTGAGTATTGCCATTCCAGCTGAAGCTTGAAGAGCAACAAGAGCAAGTTGATACTTGTGATTAGGTGAAGCCTAGAGGTGGAGCTGATCAAGAAGCTGAAGCTTAAAGGAGAAGATAAGTTGAAACTCATGTTGAAGGGTTGAAAACTGGAAAAGAAAATTGATATTTGTCAAGAGTAATTGAAGTCTGAAGACTGGATTGCTGTTGGAAAAGCTGAAGCTTGAAGTTGAGCTTGGAGTTGAGCTGCTTTCTTCTGTTTTCTTTTCTGTATTGATGTGTTTTGTTTGACTTGCTTGATGTATCAGAATAAGTCCATGACTAGACTAAGTATAATCTAGGAGCATGATTGCACTGGAGGTCGAGTTACTCCATCTGCTTGTACTGTTACTGTGTGGCTTTGCTTGCGGGTATTCGGTAGAGCCCAGCTCCCTTGCCCATGTGGTTTGTTTGTCTGATGGCATTTTATTTCATTTTATCTGTGTGATTGCAGTTTACTGTTATTGCTTGATAGCATGTTGTTTTATATATCAGTATGATTACTATTATCCATTCTGGCTTGAGGTTGAGATGAGCTTGTGGAGGCTGAAGCCCCACACACATTTCCTCCCTCACTTGCATTGCATGCATTTTACCGTTTAAGCTGATGCTTTGTCTGTTTTGGTGTATCATTGACATGATCCCTTAGGACTCTCATTTCCTTTGATAAGGAATTGATGATAGAATTTTAGGTCGAAACCTATGCATGACAACTTCTAGGAGTTCCCTGTTCAAACCTCAACCATAGGATGAATCCATGGCATGACAACAGTAGGACTTGATAGTCTCCCTCCTAGTTGGGCCTGTTCTCTTCTCATCTCAAAACAGTTTAAGATACAGTAATCCTGAATGATTTCTTTCGTACGTTACGAGCCTTAAGCTATCTGAGAAAGGATTGTGGGAGAGTTTCTTTTCCACAATCTGGATGTTTAGTATGGTATCCTTTGGGTGACATGCGACGCATTCACTCTCAGATCATAGTCTCTAGTGCGATTGAAATCGCAAACACAATAAAAAACACTTCTTTCGTAAAAGACAGGAAATAAACCGTAGTTTCCCGAACTACGTAAGCTCTGATCTCTCATGCCTGTTGAGAGTACGTAGGCACAATACTGATGTATTTGCGAGCTACCTTCCCCCATAACCCGTCGTAGGCCGAACTACGTTGACTCTGATTTCTCATTCTCTGATGAGAATACGTAGGCATAAAGCGTGATGCTTTGCCGAGTCATTTTTCTGTTTAAACCAGCCTTGATAGGTAGGTAGATAAAACCAACCCGTCCAAGTAAACACAAACAAGCATGGATCCCGTCGAGTACGACGGACGTGAGGGGTGCTAATACCTTCCCCTTGCGTAACCGACTCCCGAACCCGGACAACGGTTACGACGACCTTGTCTTACCCTTTTTCGTCAGGTTTTTCCGATCGTTTCCTTTCCCGCTCTGAGGGATAAATAACGAAAGGTGGCGACTCTTCTGTTGTGCCGGCACCTTATTTTCGCGCAAGCGACACAAGGCATACAGGCTCACCACTACTTTCCACTTCTAATGCTAAGTCTATACTCGAGCCTGGGTCTGGCTTATCTCTCAATGGAATAATCCCTCCCCACAGCACAGAAATAATGAATCATGCGGAAAGTAAAATGCGGAAAGCAGATAAAGATAAAGCACATATGTACAAACCCAAAATTAAACAAACAAGCGCTAGGATTGACTCGCATAGGGGATATTCCTGTCCCCAGCAGAGTCGCCAGCTGTCGCTACTGCAAAAATCGAGGCCGACAATGACAGAAGAGTCGCCACCGTGTGTTATTTATTCCAAGAGGGGGAAATGAAATGCTCATAGAAAACCTAACAAAAAGAGGGATAAGATCGGTCATCGCAACCAAATCTCGGGTTCGGGAGTCGGTTACGCAAGGGGAAGGTATTAGCACCCCTCACGTCCGTCGTACTCGATGGGATCCACGCTTGTTGCCTATCTAAGAGGGTGATAGAAACTATCTAACTACAGGATTGAGGACAAAAGAAAAAGTAAGTGACTCGGCAAAGCAATGGTGCTTTGTGCCTATGTATCTCATCTTAAATGAGAAGTCAGAGTCAACGTAGTTTGGCTAACTACGGGTGAAAGGGGGGAAGGTTGTTCTCCAAGACATCGCGTCTTGTGCCTACGTACTTTCATCTGGTATGAAAGATTAGAGCAAACGTAGTTCAGGCTAAAAGGGAACACAGGTTTGTTCAACTGTTTTTAGGCGAGTAAGGTTAGCAATCAGTTCTAGCAGTTTGGTGTATACAGCTCGACCATTGGAGACTTAGGCGTTACCGTTTGCGGTAGAACTAAAAGTTAACGACACTCTTTTTATGTGAAAAGATCTTCCAAGATTAAGGGCCCCAAAGGGAAAAATAAGTTTGAACGATTTTGTTTTTGTGTTTTTTAGAGGAGAAGTGTTTTTTGAATGGTTTGCAATTCATATCGCACTAGAGACTATGACTTAGGAGTGAACGCGTCGCATATCACCCAAAGGGTGTTACCCTAAAAAACCAAGCCATTGAAAGGAAACCCTTCAACAACCATTTCCCAAGTAGCTTAAGGCTCGTAACGTACAATATTCATTAACCTTTATTAGGTGTTTTGGATTGTTTAGGAGATGAGAAGAGAAAGGCACAAACTAAAGGGGGACTAAACTCAAACTTAAAGTTGTCATGCAATGGTGGTCCTAAGATTGAGATGAAGGAATGCTACCAAATGTTATCATACATGTTTAAGATCCTAATGTCTATCATAACCTCCCTTGAACAAGAGAGATTAGAGGTCCTAAGGGAAAGAAACAACAGAGGAACAAGAAACAACATAAACATGTAAGAATGTAAACATGGAATGAGGGAGGAAATTGGTGTGGGGCAGTAGCCTCCACAAGCTCATCTAAACCTCAAGCAACAATATGAAATATGAAAGAGAAGAAAGTACAATAAAATACATCAAAGAAGACACACAAGTGCACTAAAATGGAATGAAATGGCCTAAACCAAGCAACATCAACCATAAGGCACAAAACCAAACACAAATGAAAGGTAAACAAAACCTAAAACAAAGTGAGGATGGGAGATCATATGAGGACAGCAAGGAACTCATAATAGACACTCAACCATGAGCATCATAAACAAAACAAAGAAGCACAAAGAAAACAACGAGAAATGTCCTCAAGGATTCCATCATGCTAGGCATGCTTCAAGTACCTCCAAAGGAGGGACCAAGCCACCTCAAATGACACTCCTAGGTCATTGGACAGCAAAGGACATAAACTAAAAGTTCTCAAAAGCAAAAGCAAAAGAATCACAAGGAAATGCAAGCAAGCTCCCAAAGGAAAGCATACATGTTTCACAAAGAAACCCTAATTGAAAGCTCAAAAGTAAGCAATCAAAAGAACAAGCTAAACACAATATAATGACCTAAAAATGAACAAGCATTATCCTTAACATGTTAGCAACATGAATCAAAAGGCATTGAAGGTTCAAAGGATCCAAAAATTTCATATCCAAGTCAAACTAGGTCAAGAGGCATGTATGAACCTTCCTTTGGATAGCTTGAATTGCAAGATACCGTAAAAATAGGAAAATGATTCAAAAAACTATCAAATAAAATGCAAGAAACTCATAAATGTGTTGGCAATCAGAGGCCAAAAGATCGCAATCAAAGTCACTTCACAACATCACCATAGAAATTGATTCACAAGGGTGCTCCATTGTGAAAGAGGATTGTTTAGGGTCAAATGAATGGCAACAAAAGTCAACTCAAAAGTCAACCAATCAGGGGCAAAATGGTCCTAAAAAATTCATCAACTCATCATTGGTATGAGGATTGAATTTTACTCATTGGATCAAAATGGAATGAGAGAAATAAAATCAAGAACAAAACATGTCAAAAATTAGGTCAAATAAAACACTTCCAATGTTAAATTCCATTTTTAATTGAAAAACAATTCATAAAATAAAATAAAAATTTCTAAAAATAAGAGGACATCTCAAGGAATCCAAAACATATTTTTGGGGAATTTTATGACCATTGAAACTATTTTATTTTGAATTAATTTTAAACAGATAATAAAATAAAAACAAAAGAAAATATAATGAAAATAAAAAAGGTTGGGTGCGAAAAGCAACCCAACATAGTTCAAAACGCGTATGGGCTCAGCAAGGGGGTGCCATTAGCAGGCCCAACCCATCAGAAAAAAACAAAGAAAATAAAACGTGTGGATCCAGTGGTACAAGTCAACCCTAGGCACATGGTGGAAAACAAATCTGGGCCACTTGATCAAAAGTACGCCAATCAGAGGGCTCACATGCTGCCAAGTCAATTAATGAATGTTTAAAACAGATTCAGTGTGACAAGTCAATGCAAGACCATGATGTTTCTTAATCTGAGCCATGAAATAAAAAAGTACACGCATCCAACGCTTGAGGGTGAGCCAACGCATCATATTCTTCAAACAAAAGAGAGGGAGACCAGACAGTGGCCGGAGCCACCTCCGGTCATCTCCTACCTTACGACCGGCCACCCTAAAAAACGCATGTGCATCAAATATCAACCAAAATCCACAAACTTTATATCAAAATTTATCTACTCATCACGAGGAACATGAATATACCATTAGTTTTGCAAATAGCTGCTTAGATAAACCAAAACGAAAGCATCAAGAAAAAGAGCTCAAATGCAAAAGTTCATAAACAGCCACCAAATGATACCAGAAACCATCTACACATCAAGAGGATCAATACTATATAAAAATGGCGCAATAACAATGCTCAAACAGAGAGAAAATTTGAAAGAAAGAAAACCTAAAAGTAAGCTTCCTCAGAGCTCAGTGTGTTAGCAAAGCTTGCAATATATCACCCAGAAATGTTCTTTGAGTCTCAAGGAAGCCTTTGGGATGCTTAAATTTGATTGAAACTCTGTGAAATGTCAAACACGAATTTGACTTTTGCTCTCACTTTTTTCACTATGTTCTTGCTTATTTTCTCACCAATGTCCACACTGAAGGCATGGGAATGATTCTAGGATTAAGTATGTTGGATTTTGATTGAAATAAAGCCCAAAGGAAAGCTCATTAAGCCCAATTGGATTTCAAAATTTCTCACCATGGCCACTTGCATAGTACACGAATTTGGCTCTAAGACAGCTACAAATTGGCTCAAATCAGTTGCTTAGGGTGTAGAGAATCTTAATGGCTAGGATTGAACCCTTGTTTGATCTCCATGGTGAATGTAGCATGTGTTACTTAATGATGAAGCAAGCTTGAAATTAACATACCAAAACACCTCAAATTCAAATTCTGAAAATGCCATTGTGTTTAGAATGTGTTTTGTACTCAAAATATGCATAAAGTTGGTACAAAATGATTCCAAATGAATTAAATGTGATTTTCCCTTTTTAAAGTCTTTTTCATGGAAATTCCAATGGGAATTCTCAAATCCAAGCCAAACCTTTGATGCCTTGATGTTTGGTTGAGCAAATGGCCCTATTTGGAGCAAGTTTGGTGTTGGAAAGATTTTCATTTGAAGTGTGCAAAATGGTGAAAATGACTTATAATGAAAATGACCTGTAATCCTGCTTTCCCAAAATACCCCTGCATTGCAAGCCTCATAACTTGAGTTCTACAAATAATATGAAGGACTTATAGTACTATTTGGAAAGATAAGATCATGAGGAAAAACTTTCATGTTCATCAAAAGTTGAGTAGAAACGTCCTTCTAGGTCAAAAATGGCTTGGAAGTTGGTTGACTTTTATTGACCAAAATCACATTCATCTGAGGACCTGTAACTTGTCTGTTTCATAACTTGAGTTCTATAAATCCAATCAAGGACTTCTAGTACTCAAAAGAAATCTAAGAACATGCTCTAAAAGTTTCATGTTGGTAAAAAGTTGAGATGAGACTTGTATCTTGAGATAGGTGGTCTTGAAGTTAGGCATTGAACAAGGGATTTTACACTGTGAACCCTAATTCAGTAACTTCTCACACTCTTGCTTCTTGATGAATTGATCTTGAAATGATATCCCATGTATCTTAACACAACATTCATTGACCATAAAGACTTGGAATTGAGTCTTAATCTCCTTCAATTTCACAGTTGACTAAGGGCTGACCAGATGAAAACCCTGACTGCACCATCTTCAACTGTAACTTTCCACACTTGACATAAACACTTGAATGAACTCCAAAATGACTCTCAAGGCCTCTAATGAGATTAAATGACAATCTCCCTCCATGACCATGGGCTTGGGATCCTCAGATGACCTTCAAATGGCCTCCTAGATAGGAGGTGAACCACATATACTTATCTGCCTATCTAAAGGGCTTTGCCTTGTCTCTGATGATGATAACCCCCTTGTTGAGTTGAATACAACCTCTTGATTAGGTTTAGAACCCTTGAAAAATTCCTCTTGTTGCACACACACATCTTGATCCCTTGTAAATGCAAAATGTTATGCAATGCAGTATGCTAGAACAATGAAACATAAGCCAGGTAAAAAAAAGGTTGGGCAAATTTTGGGTACAACAATAATGTGACACTTTTATGTGCGATGTACTTTGTATGATTAGCATGATTCGTGTGTTAACTACTCCTTAGCATGTGATTTTCACCGTGTATTATTGAATGTAATTCTCACCCCTTTTCTGTTTGTTGTGTCTGTGGTCCTTGGTGAGTACAAATGATTAGATGCCTGAGTAGTGCTTGGAGCTTGCGTGTCTATTTGATCGAGTCTTAAGATTCGCCCTGATACATAACATGTAAAGGATAGATATTTCGTTATGTTTTCATGTTATTTGTTCTTTGTCATTTGTTATGTATATAGTTTTGATTAATGTTGTTGAACCACATATTATGTGAAAACTTGATGTAATTAGGGCTTTAATGCTAAACCATTGCTTTAATTCCCCTGTTTAATTGAATTATTTGTTTTTACTAATAAATGAGATATGAAGTGGTATGATACTTCATGGTGATGTTTCAAATGTGGCATCCTACGCGTGTAACTCTGATTTATTTCTGCAATTTTTCGTATTTTCAATTATTATGCGAATGGGTACAGTAGGGTGTTATATGAAGTCTCAAAACATAGCATCCAAAGACTATGAAATCTCACCAAAGACTCTGAAGAGAGACCTTAGAAGCGTTACTCAAGCTTCAACAAAAAATACCAGAAGCCTCTGAATAGAATTTTTCCAAAAGTCAACAAAAGATTTGATGTGTAAGAAGTACAAAGAAAATCTACTTTTTCCATGAAGTATTGTACTCTGTGTAAAATAAGTCTTCCGCGTTCAATCATCTTCACCAACTACAGGCTATATCGCCACTCTAGTTTTTCCTTTGAAGTGGTTTTCTCCAACATATAATTAGAGGATATTTTCATCTTCACCTACAACGGGTCTATTTTGCATCAATTTAAAAAGGACTTTGAAGATTGAAGAAGGTGAAAAAATAGAGACTTGATACATGCACTAAACTACATTAATGCTCACACTCAGAAACAAATAAGAAGTATTTCTTACACTTATACACTTAGAACAAAGATCGTTGAATATTATTGTTAAGTGTAGAACTTGATTGTATATTTATGTATCTGCTTTTGAGAAGCATCCATAAACATAAAAACTATTATTACAATTTTTATTGTAATTCTCAAGCGACCAAGTTAGGTTAGGATCTTGAGAAGTCAATAACAGGTTGTTATTAAGATTGAAATCTTCTTAAGCGACCAGGTAAACTCGTTAGGAAATTATTGTTGTAGGTAAACTCGTTCAAAGGGAAGTAAGTATCCTAATTACCTCCTTGCTCCAACATGCAAGCTCTCAGCAAATACTCTAATGACTGAATGCTCCTCTCTGAATGATCGTTCATTTTTGGGTGATTATAAAAACTCAAGCACAACACAGTTGCCAAGGCATCCTAAAAACTCTCCCAAAACCTCGAAGTGAACCTTAGATCTCTATCTTAAATGATACTCGAAGGAATTCCATACAAATTGAAAATCCTCTTGATATACACCTCTGCTAACTTCTGCAACAGATAACTGATTTAGTCAGCCTATCCACCAAAACCAAAATCATATAACTTCTTTTAGAATTCTTAGGCAAACTCGCCACAAAATTCATACAAATGTTGTCCCATTTCCACTTTGGAATACCCAAGGATTGCATCAATCGCGATAACTTCTGATGCTCAATCTTCGACTTCTGATAAGTCAATTAAGAATAAACAAACTCAACAACATACTTATTCATACTTGTGAAGGTGGCAAGAAACACAAGAAATAGGGGGAGTTTGAATTGGGTTTCTCAAAATTAAAGCTTTTTCAAAATCAACTCAACAATCAAAACAAGAACAATACAAAATAACAAGTTATTTTTATACTAGTTTACTATTAAAGAAGCTACCTCAAATCCACTCTACCAAGTTGGTTTAACCTTCACAAGAAGGACTTAATCCACTATAACCGAAACTGATTACATACACCACAAAAACAAACTCTGAGTCTATCTGACTAAACCGTACTCACTCAAGAAAAAATGACTCAAACAAGATTGAGTTTTACAAGATGTGTTTACAAATAGTGCTTCTAAAAATCAAAATTACATGATGTTTACGTACAATGAAATACTCACACAATACGAACAAAAGCTCAATGTGTGTTTATATAATATTCACAAGAATAATATTTTCATAGAAAAAGGATGCAACGTGAATAGTGTAGAGAAACTTGTGAATTAGAGGTTACTTCATTCATTATTACAAGTCATCCTTTTATAGCCAAGGAAAGATACGTTAGAGGGTAGAATGGGAAACTTCATAAATGATCTAGCTCCATGAGTAACCGTCATCAATGGTGGGAGACAAAATCATATAGTATTAATATCCTTATTCCACACAATCCGCATAGTGGAAGGAATATTTTGATCTTGTAATTTGTACTATTTATCTCACGTAACACCATTTGATCTTATCTTCTAATTTTCATAGGCTTCTGAATAAATTTGTTGAAGAATGTTTTGAAGAATCAAGGTCATACTTGAGATACTTCAGAACATAAGTCTTCAGAGTCTTGACAATGTTCCTTAGAACATGGTCTTCAGAGTCTTCAACACTTGTTCTTAAGAATTTAAAAAACTTGAGCCCATAATCTTGAAGGTAGACAAACCTTCAGAGGCTCTTCAATCACAGTCACAGTCAGACGCTTTAGCGTGAACGTTCTTCAGAATAATTGTCTAAGAGCTTTCTAGAACTTGATGATATCTTGTGAAGCACTTGAAATCTTTAGAGTCAGAGTTTGTTGATTCCATAATATGACGACATCACTGTCAATGCTTTAGAGTCATAACCTATTTAACAAAAGCTACACACTAGACAAAAATCATTAGTGTACAAATTTGTTCTTTATGAATCAATGTATTGTTATCATCAAAACTAAATGCCATATGGTGAACTAAATCTTGGTATAACAGTCTCACTCTTTTTGATGATGAAAAAATTATGTATTTTTGTCACACCCTCTTTTTCATCCTAACCTTTCACCCCCATATCATTATCATTTGTGTTAGCATTTGCAACTAGCATTGGTCTTAGACAAGGAATCAAGGAATCTTATCTAACAATTAAGAGAAGAGATTCATCTTCAAAGCTTAATCAAGACCTTAAGCTCAACTTTATGGCAATCTTAATCCATAAGGGGTCCATCATCATTAAAGCATATCACTCAACCACTTGAATCAAGAACACAAGCATTGATTCTCCACCTCCTATCTCATGGATAACTGTCTATAGTTTTGATTCAAAAGGAGATTTATGGCTATTTCTTTGGGAAAGACATGATTCCAAAGCTTAACACACACCTTGAGGGTCCTCTACATGGATCATGTGTCATCATAAGCCATCACAAGATCCTCAACCAGTGGAAATGGTCTTAGGGTTTCATCTGGTCAACAAAAGTCAACTATGATTCAATTAGGTCAAGATCTTGAATTTCAAGGCCAATCAAGGGCATGGTATGTATTTTCAAATGATCTAATGAGTTTGGAACAAGAATAATCAAGGAGAAATATAAAATCAAGAGTTTGACTAAATTAGGGTTTTGATAAAAAAATTCTAAGTGTGAAAAACCCTAATTCTAGCCATCTTGCAACTTCCATAACTTTCTCATTTTTGATCCAATGAAGGCAAACTAGCTATCAAATTTAAGAGGACATCATAAACTACAAGTTTATGGAAGAAAGCATGTCCAAAAGTTTATGTTTTAGGATATATGATGAGTCAAAGTTTGGAAAAAAGAGATTATATCATTTCTACACTTAGAAAATTTTCTAAGGATAGAAATTCAGTTTGAAATACCTAATTTCAAGCCCATTTTTCATGGTGATACTAGCTTCATTTGAATTTTCCTAAAACATGAGAATTGTATATCATCCTCAAAGATTTATTTTGAGTACTAGATCATCTCCATTGGATGTGTAGAGCTCAAGTTATGGTGCTTCCAAATTAGGGTTTCAAAGTTGTCAAAAGTAGCAAGTGGTTAGACAGATTTTTCAACCTAACTTCCAAGACATTTTAAACTAAGTTCTTGAATTCAATTGAGTTTTCTCACAAAATTAAAGTTGAAGAAAATTCTTCAATATTTCTATCCATTACTAGAACATCTCCATTGAATCAAAACTCCCCAAGATACATGGCTTCAAAGTTAAGGTTTCAATGATGTGGAAAATCCATGACTTAGATTTTTTCTAGGTCACTTTGTGCAGTTTTTGAGGACACAACTTCCAAACCATTTTACACATGTTTCCAAACATTTTCCCAAGATGTTTCCAACATTAATTGTGTTCTATAATCCCCCTAGTTCATTTTGAGCTCAAGGTTGCATGAATTGGTGTTGAATTCATCAAGTTACAACTCTTAGAAATGGTGGGCATGAGTTGGATTCAAGTGCATTTGGTTCATGATATATTTTGAATATCCTTTTTTGCAGCATGGCATCAAAACCTTACCACATGAAATGTAGTTCATTCTTTGCTCTAAAACCTTACCAAAAGAGAGCCAACAAGGCTGCCACCATCATGCAGGAGTTTGCACCAAGTTACCAAAACAAGTAAAAGATAAAAATGCACAAAACTCTGGCTCATGTCCCTTTCATTCTTGCTCCCCACACACTCTCATTTCTCACTCAAAAGTCACTAAAAACTTTCCGTTGGACGTGCCAAACTCGGGTACCATTTTTTTGTTTCATTTTTGACAAGCTTTTAAAACCAGCTGCATAGGCCCATTAGACTCTCTAAGACCCTCATACTTAAACTTCATAAACCCTAAAACAAAAGGAGAGAATATCCGGGCATCAGAATATGCTTCAAAAAGCCCCATTCATCTCAAAATTTTCTCTGCTTCAAACCTGTCATTTCTTTCAAGTTTTCATTGTTTCCTGGCCTGATTCTCCATCCTTGAAGTGTAAGGAGGCTATTGGAGGGGTTACTATTAAGGTTTGAGAAGAAACAAGAGCCAACGGAGCTCCCCCGTTAGATACTTTTCTTTTACTTTTCTAATCCTTTATAAATGCATTTTAAGGCTTTTAGTGGTGTATCTGAAGTCCTCTAGTGGTAGAGGCGTTGTTTGATATGAGTTTGTTTTCTTTTGGTGAAGTTCAGTTCCCATGTTCTTTTTTTTGTGCTCTGATTTCATGATGTTAGAATGTTTTTTTCTTTAAATTCTAAGATTGGATTTGGAATCTACATGAAAACTACTTTGGAATAGTGTCACATTCTATTGCCTTGGATGAGTTTTACAGTTGACTCCGGTGGGAATCACCGAAGAAGACGACCGGAGCTCTAGCTCTGGAGTATGATGTGTGTTTGCGTTGAAACCTTTACTTTGTTGAGGTGTGCGTGAGTTGGCAGTGACATGGAGATGACATGGTTAAATGAAGGTGCCACACGTTTTTTGTTGTTGTTTCTGATGGCTTAAGTGACATTGGGCCTATATCATTTTGTTCTTCGCGCCCTAAATTTTTTGGCCCATATGCGCTTCAACATGAATCATAGTCATTCTGTTTTACTTCAAGACCCCCCTTTTTCATTTCTCATTTTATTTCTTTTTATTTTCCCCTCTTTCATTTTATTTTTATTTTAAATACTTTTACTTATTTTAAAAATACATGTTGCACCCTAAAATTTGCTCAGCCTACTTCACTTGGTTTATGTTTCAATTGCATTAGCATTTGCATATAAAGTCATGTATATAGTCTAATCATCTGCATAGCATAGCATAGCAAGTCATCCAACAAGGGACCAAGTACTATTCTTATCTCTATGAGCCTATCAGGAGGTTATTATTCAAATTCAATCTTAGTCAAGTCATCAGAAAGAAATTGAAATTTAAGAAGTCAGTGGATCAAGCAGTGGGTATCTCTCCTATCTTGAGGGTATTTGAAGATCATCAGAGAAGTTGTGAGCTGTGAATTGAGCATGGAGGGTATACAGACATCATGGAGGACCTAGAAGGTCATTCTGAAGGAGAGGCAAGTCATTGATGTGATCACAAGAGTTGCAGTTGAAGACAGTCAACTAGGGTTTCATCTAGGTCAACCCTAGGTCAACCCTAGGTCAAATGATTGATTGAAAGGCATTAAGGTCTATTGGAGAGATGTGGGGTTCATAATTTGACATGTAGATAAGGATGTGGTGTTGTGCCAAGAAGAAATCAAGAGAAATCAAGAAGAAGAGGAGTTTCTAAATTAGGGTTTCTGTGTAAAATCCCCTGATTTAGGGCAAACTTCCCAGAAAGATAATTCAAATTTCAAGCTTCAAATGGATCCTTGGCCAACATGAAACTTGTAGAGGATCTCAAGACCTTTAATTTGAGTGGTGGAATACATCAAGGAGATTTATAGAACTCAAGTTATGGTCCTTGCAAGTTACAGGTCATCTGAGGTATCTGAAATTTTGTCTGTGAAAGTTACTTGTCTTCCAAGCAACTTTTACCCCTCAAGGAGATTTCAAATGAATTTCTGGTCAACATAAGAGTTGTTCCTCATTGTCTTAGATTTCTAGAAAGGTATGGTATGCCTTCATATGATTTGTGTAACTCTACTTATGGCCTTGGCAAGCAAAGGGTATTTTGGTCATTTGAGAATTACAGGTCATTTCAAGCCTATGCCCAAAACTCATACAAGGAAGCTTCAAATGGAAAACTTCACAACATCAAACTTGCTCCAAATGAAATTTTGAGTCTAGAAAAGTGATCATGAAAGTTTGGAAATGTCCATAGCTCAAGGTTCCAAATTTGGTCATTTAAAAGATGAATTTAATGAATAAAAGTGACCTAAAATTGAGATTTTTCATAACATGGCCAAATGGGATGAAATTATAGGTCATTTTGATTGGAAAAAATGTTTTAAGAACATTGGCAAAAGTATATTTTTGAGTTTGGTTCAAAGTTTGGAAGTTATGCTAGTTGGCTTACAAAGGAAGTAACATATCCAAAATTCAAGGGAATTGTGCACAAGAAGTTTCTACCAAGTTCTAGAGTGTTCTATGAGTGTATATATATTGAGTAGAGTGGCTTCATTCAAGGGTTGGTGATTCATTTTTATCAAAACACATAGTTACATCTCATTCTTCCATTTTTGCAAATCACATAAGAACTCTATCAAATCTTCATCATTCTCCACAATTCTTGATCCTATCATCATCTACATCCATCATAGATCAAGTTTCCATCAAGATCTGGATGAATTGAGGTAGAATCCGTGTGCTACCAAGTGCATCATCCAAATTGCAAAAGGAAGTGGTTATGGCAATCCAAGGGGTTTGAGCAAGAACTACTGCATACAGAATCAAGAACCAAGTTTATTGAGCAAGTCCCAAGCATTGCAAGCTGTGCATCCAAGGTTTTCTGCATCTGTTTCCATCTTTACACCAGGTTAGTTTTCCTATCGAATTAGCTAGAATTAGTTAGAATATTAGAGAATTTTAGGGTTAGAACTGTTAAGTTAGGTTAGATGATTGAATTCAGAGAGTTTGAGAGGATTCCATGAGGGTTGATAACAGGTTGTTAAATCTTTAATGATCAAGATTTCTCAGGACGATGAGTGTTAATGCACATATAGTAGCTTGTTGAGATCAGTGCAATGTGTAGAGCATGCTAGTGCCAAGAATTGTCAAGAATAACAGAGTGCATGGCAGTAGATTTTGGTGATCAGTGATCTTTACACCTATCGGGTTTTGCTTTAGGGGAAGAATTAAGAGAAAATAATACCATGGTTGTGTAGAGGGAAGAGCATAGATCATTTTTGGTTTTTATAGTGTGGAATTTCATTGAGAATCAAGGGAGAACAGGGGGCTGTAAGATTCGTGCATGGGAGGGATTTTTCTGAACTTAGGGTTTCTAGAGGTAGACGATGATGGATGACTGTCGGATTAAGTTTGAGACTTTGACTTGGGGTTAGATCCAATGGCCAGCATTCAAAACGAAGATGGAGGGAAATATTAAGCAGAAACGCAGCGTTTCATTAATAGAAACGCCTGGGCCTGAGTCCAAACCTGCTTTTCGCACCCCACTTGCAAGGCCCAATGCCATTTGAACTGATTTAATTGCTAATTGCACCGTTTTCAGTTTATTTCTTTTTGTGATTTTTTTTCTGATCAACTGGGCCCAGACGCGCTTTGCTATGCGCGCCCCCGAGTCTGGGCCCATCATCTTTTTTTTAATTGGAATAAATACTGATTGCACCCCTAACCTCATTTAGTTCATTTTAATTTCATCCATTTATTTTTAATTCTTCAAAAATTCATAATAAATAGAAAATTTCATATTTTTAAATGGTTGTTTTTGCATCTTTTTCATATTTTTGTTAAGAAAATTGTCATATAATAAAATTAGCATTTTATTGCATTTTTGCATTTTTAGTACATTTTTCTTTTAAGTAGGTTTTAATTGATTTTAGTTTTATACATGATATTGTTGATTTTAGTTTAGTTAGATACTTTTATATTTTGGACCCATTCTTTTTAGAGTACTTCACTTAGAACTTTAGCTTGTATATGAAATTTAATTCA
>CAWUDS030002219.1:9578693-9723927 GCA_963859935.3 Lathyrus sativus | reverse complement strand
TAATGACTTGAGATTTGTCACATTTTTATTTTATTTTTGAAATTTTTTTTCTATTTTGTTTTGATTTATTTGTAAGAGGTATTTCCATTGATACCCTTGAATTAGGGTTGAGGATTTGAGTGCCTTATGCTCATCTTTTGAGGCTAATTTTTTAGCCACATTAAGACCATTGAATAAGGGTTATGTGATGCTGTTTGGGGCTTGGTTTGAGTTACCTAGGGTGAGTTTCCATTTCTCATCTTTTGACCCTTGATTCACACCCGATTATATGCTTAACTTGCATGTTTCAATCATTTTGAGCATTGTCCTTAGCCTATCTTCTTCCCATCTTTTGCAAGTATTTAGATATGTGTTTGAACTTGGGTTTGTTTATTTTTTGGAATTTTACTTGAATGTCTTGCTATTTTTGGTGGAGGCCTCTTTGAGGGTTATTGATAATTCCCCACGTTTGAGCTATAAGCCAAGGTTATTGATCCTTTTACCTAGTTAAGGTTGATCATAGCTTGTGGCATTTTGGAATATGATAACATGCTGCCTTGAGGTCACTTTTGCTTTGTGTCATGGTCTTTGAACTTTTCTTCTAATTTTGATTGATTTTACAAGTTTGGTAGTATTTGAGTGTTCCATTTAGCCATCCTTTGGCTAGTCTTGCTTTGATGCTCATTTCATGATCACATTACCTTACCCACACTTCACATGACTCTTGGTTCATTATGAGGCCACTTGATTTGTATTTTATACATTGCTTGGAGACTATTCTCATATCTTGTTTTGATTGATCTTTGTTGAGTTGTGGATTGATGTGATTGCTGCCCATATGGTTTTCATCTCATATATTATATGTCTTGATCATTTGCTTCATATTTCACATGTCTATGCATTTGTGATCAATCATTACTTATCTTGTGGTTTTTGACTTTTCATCTTGTTTTTAATGTTTCTCTTTTAGTGCATCTTGATATATTCTTTGTACATACGTCCTTCATACTTCACATTCATTTTCCCCCTTGGTGGGAATTATGTATCCCTCTCCCCCATTATAATGCAATAGTATAGTTCTTTTGGTTTCTTATCTTTGCTTGTTAAGAAAGTTAAAATGAACTAGGCTAGAACACCTTTTCAAAATAAGAACAAATAAGGCTTGATCCAACGTCAAGTCATTTTTCAAACTCATTTAACTTGGTTTGTATCTTAGGGATGCACATTTTCTCATCTCTCATTTCTTGGTACTAACCCATCATAACCTTGTATGGATTCCACCTTTGTAAGTCGATTGCTTTGCACATCTCCATCAACCTACCTTGCTTTGTTCACCACCCTTTCTTTTCAAAACATTTCTCTATTTCTTTTTACTCCTTGAGTCTAAAACCTTGGTCTTGCACCAAGTGTATTTTCAAACTCTTTTCTTAATAAACTTAGATGGTTGTGGAGTGGTTAAGCAAAGGCCTTGTCCTATCCCGAGTGCTTGACATCACCTTTAGGGTTCACTGTCATAAAGCATTTACCATTCAAAATCAAAACATCTTAATAAGAGAATAAGGTTCTCCTTGTATTGAATTAAAGAGAGAGGATTGAGTGAAGACTTGTTCCTCTCCGAGTATTAGGATACTCATTTTAGAGTGTGTGGTCTCGATACTCGTGTTTCAATACGAGGACGTGACTATATTCGCCACACCATTTTCACAATAAATCTCTTGAGATAAAAAATTAGGTACTACCCGCAAGGGGTTACTATCCGAGGATTTATTTCACCCTTAAAAAATAACTTTCACAAATCAAATGTGACATCTTTCCTTGATGGAGAAAACTATATATTTTCAAAAGGACGTGTTACGTTCATTCTATCGCAAACAGGTAACGCCTAAGACTCCACAAGCAAGTTGCAATAGACCTAACTGCTAGTATGTGCACATTGGCATCGTCTATAAAAAGCACCAACAAACTGTAGTCCGAACTACAAACGCTCTGATTCTTCACTTCTTTTAAGTGAAGATACGTAGGCACAACGACCCCAATCCTTCATGAGCACCCTTCCATCTTTTTATTCGTAGTTCTCCGAACTATGTTGACTCTGACTTTCTCATACCTGTTGAGAATACGTAGCACTTGTTTTCCCGTCGAGGATTTTGTATGGATTTTATATTTCTGTCATTTACTTTCAGCATTATATTATTGTTATTATTGTTGTATTGGGGTTGTGACGGGTGTTCTATGATTGAGAGATAAGCCGGACCTGGGCTTGAGTGCACCTAGAATTAGAGTGGAAATTAGTGGGCGCGCACGTGCTTTGCATGTCCTAGTGTCCCACGAAATCCACACTCAGACGAGGTTCTTCTGGTTGGCCTCCTGTCCTGCCCTTTGGGTGGCTCGGGTTGCTGGTTAGTTGGATTGTCGACTCTGGGAACCGATCATTTGGAAGTTGGCTAAGTGAGGCCTCTTCAGGATTTGATGATGCCACTCCTTCTGGGAATCGTATCATCAACCCTGAAAGTCTGTGACGCTGACGACCGCATAGGATGCCATACCTTTGTCAGTTACTAGGACACCTACCTGTGAGAGGGTTTGGGGTTATGCAGGTAACTAGACCTTCAGATACCGGTTTGTTTCTTGATCTGAGATTCTGGGTATTTATGGATAATTATGAGGTCTATCAGAGACCAGTGGGAGTTATGATATGAGGTCTATCAGAGACCAGTTATGATATGAGGTCTATCAGGGACCAATCAGAGTTATGTTACAGGGTCTATCTGAGACCAGTGTTGGAGCTTTGTATTGGGTCTATCTGAGACCAGGGTTTGAGGAATTCTGGAGGGTCTATCTGAGACTTTTGATATGGTTCAGGCTTCTCAGCCACGACATTTGGTCCCTGTTGCATGTTACTTGCATTGCATTGTTTGCATAACCATTATCATTGCATCCCATTAACGTGTGTCTGTGCTGCAGGTGCATTTGCATATTCCTTGGTTCTAGTGTCCGGACTTCTGAGTATTGATCATGGCTGGTTTGAGGATGACAGTTGCCTACAAGTTACCTATCCCTGATATTACTCCCCTCCTGGGTCTGATTTCTCTTGCTGATGAGGATGTCCGTAGAAGCTTCAGACAAAGTTACGGACGGCTGTTGAGTTTGGTTCGCAAACCAACTGATGATGAATTGAATGGGCTGTATACACTGATGCAATTCTATGACCCGGCTTTGAGATGTTTCACGTTTACTGACTTTATTTTGGCGCCTACCATCGAGGAGTATGTAGAGTTTACTGAGCTGCCAGTACAGAATAAGGTTCCCTTTATTCACTCTGCCGCTGAGCCCAAGTTGGAGGACTTGGCCAAGGCCTTGCACATGAATGCTTCTGAGCTGTTGATGACTTTTTGGCGCGGGGTTCCAGGTTTCTCTCTCTAGTTCCTGGTTGGTAAGGCTCAAGAATACGCCAAGAATGGATGTTGGGTAGTCTTTAACGCTGTTTTGGCTCTATGCATTTATGGGATAGTGTTGTTTCCTAATTTCCCGAACTTCGTGGACATGGATGCATTTCATTTGTTTGCTGCTGGTAACCCCGTACCCACATTGATCGGGGACTTCTACCATTCAATGCACTACAGAAATGAGAACAGGAGAGGCAAGAACGTCTCTTGTTGCGTGCCTTTGCTGTACATGTGGTTTAAGAGCCATCTGCCCCTGAAGGGACCTTTTGTGGATAGTGCAACTACAGCTGACTGGCCAGAGCGCATGACGAGACTATCTTCTGAAGACATTGAGTGGTTTGACCGAGACTTGCTGGGGTCTGAGCTTATTTTCAGTTGTTCTGGGTATCCTAATGTTCCGTTGATAGGGAGAAAAGGGTGCATCAATTATAACCCATCTCTTTTTATTCGCCAGTTCGGATATGCGTTGAAGAACCCACCTCAGGAGGAGGAAGTACAGGAATCTCTGTACTTCACCGGTGATTTGAATGGAGAGTTACTAGCCAAGCTTCAGCATGCCTGGATGTGTATTAACAGAAGAGGGAAACCACTGTTGGGGAAGAATGATTGACAAGCTTATGCACCCTATAAAGTTTGGATCCAAGAGAGAGCAAGACAGTTGCTGATGCCATTTCCAGCTGCACCAGTCCCTGTTCATATTCCGGTGGAAGAACCAACCACTGTTACTATGGAGGTCTACGAGCGAGTTGTAAAAGAAAAAGAAGCCTTGACGAAGATCAATGAAGAGTTAGAAAAGGAGCTGGCTCAGATGCGTAGTGAGAAAAACAAGGTTGTGCATGCTTTCCAACAGCAGATCGAGTTAGTAAACAGGCTAGGTGCTGAGTTGGATGAAGAGAAAAAGAAGTGTGAACGTCTGGGTAAAGAGTTCAGAAGTTCCCATGACATGTTGGAGTCCAAAAAGAAAGCACTCGACGCCGCCCACCGGGAAATCTCTTCTTGTAACAAGACGTGGAATGCTACGCTAACCAACAACAAAAAGAGGGAAGACAAATTGAAGCAGCAAATTTCTAAACTCGAAGAGCAGTTGAAGGCTAGAATTAAGAAGCATGAAGAGGAGGTAATGGCCAGATATAGTCTCCAGAATGCATTGAACAAGGCCATCGAAGGCAGGAACAAAGCTGTGTCTCAGAAGCGGAAGCTAGATGATCGATTCGGAGAAGGGGCATGGGAGGAAACCGCTGGTGACGTACGACGTGTTCTCAAGCGAAGAAATCAACTTGTTGAGGGTCTGCTTACCCGACCAAGTCATCCAGAGACTAAGAAGTTACTAGAAGAGTACCAGGCTTATGAGTGTACTTGACCATTTCACATATTAATGAGTATGCTTTATTTGCATTTGTGCTGACCATCACCAGGATTGTTGGTTGAGGTCATGCCTTCTTATTGTACACTCAGTGATATTGTATTCCTGGCTTATTGGATTTCTCTGCAATATATGAGGCGTTTTCTATGATTCGGCTCCGATCTTCGTATTGCTAGCACTGTCACTGCACTGACACATTCGCACTAGAATCGGGGAATGATATTCCCTAACGCACAGACACATATTGCATTGCATTCCCATTCATATTGCATTACAGGTGATTATTGAGCGGTACCTCATTTCTTGCTCTGTACCAGGTCTTTTCAGGATTGAAGATCAGCGCCCGCACCGATACTCCACTCGTACCAACTGCCGAAGAATTATGGATCAAATGCAGAACGAAATGCAAGACATGCGCGAGAAGCTGGCGCTCTTCATGCAGACAATGGAGACCATTGCGAAAGGGCAGGAGAATTTGCAAGCTTTGGTGCAGCCTCTGTTGGTAAGGAATGCTGGGCACGGAAATGAGGATCATCAGTCTGTGCGAGTCGACACTATTCACGGGGATGGTACTCCCACACCAGTGGCTCCACCTGTAGTCAACATGCCTGCTGTCAATTTGAACAACGGCGCTGCTGCCGGCAACGGTAACGTTGGGGTTGGGAACGAGACTGTCGTCAACAACGTTGGGCTCGGAGATGTCAACCTGGGTGATGATATGGGAGGAAATGGCTTCGGTAATAATGGACTTGGCTTCAATGACCAGGGGTTTGACTATGCTGGAAAATACGGCTTCAATGCTCAAGGCTTCGGGCAGGACGAATATGGCATGACTAATCAGGGTTATGGCGGATTCGGAAATGGAAATGGCGCTGGGTTAATGACTTTTGGACCTGCTGGAGTCGCTCCAGGGTATGGAAACAGGGGGCGAGGCCCGGTAATGAATCATGCTAGAGTTGGCCGTAACAACGGATACGATGGATATGGAACTGGGAATGGTAATTGGCAAGAAGACCAGCAAGAGGATGCTTTCTCCGGTGGAGGTTTCGAAGGGCCTATGGATGACTCTCAGAGGATCAGGATGCTCGAGGAGCAGATGAGGGGGGTCGTGAATCAAAGTGCTGGTGGCTTAGATATGTCAACAATGGGTCTAGTGCCTGGCTTGAGGGTACCAATAAAATTCAAAGCCCCCGCATTCGACAAATATAAGGGGGACATCTGTCCAAAGGTGCACGTGCGGTCATATTACAGAAGGATGTCGGCGTACTCGAACGATGAGAGGATGCTAATGCATTTCTTTCAAGATAGCTTGTCTGGTCCTTCCCTCGAGTGGTATATGGGATTGGAACCAACTCATATAAAGACATGGAAGCAGCTAGCTGAAGCATTTGTAGCTCACTATAAGTACAACAGTGATTTGGCACCCAACCGGGTCCAACTGCAGGGATTGTCCCAGAAGAAGGGCGAGAGCTTCAAAGAGTATGCGCAGAGATGGCGCGACATGGCTGCTAGAGTTCATCCTCCTTTGGAGGACAAGGAAATGAATGATATGTTCATAGGAACATTCACCGGTATGTTTTATGACAAGTTGTTTCACACTTCTTTGGGCAGTTTCTCAGACTTAATCCTGATGGGAGAGAAGATTGAAAGAAACATTAAGCAGGGAAGATTCCAAGCTGAGGAATCCACCTCAGCCGGCAGTAACAGAAGGGCTTTCGGTGGGCGCCGTCAGGGTGATGCAAGTGCGGTGTTTGGGGGCCGAGGCCGAGGCCGGGGCAGAGGTCGAAACCAGTACAATCAGCCGCAGCAGGTGGCAAGCGTTACTATTCCGTTTCAGCAACAACCGTTCCAGCAACTACCATTTCAACAACAACAACAGCAACAGCAGCTACAACAGGGGGCACAGCCTGCCCAGCGCAGATTCCAGGGGGGCAAACCAAGGAGGGTGTTTGAAAAGCCTCCTTCAACGTATGCAGAATTGATACAGACGTTACTAGGTTTGAACTTGGTAGAAAAGAGAACTCTGGCGCCAATAACAGGCACTCCTCCGTACGGCTACGATGCAAGCAGGCCCTGTGAATTCCACTCCGGGGCTCCCGGCCACGATGTAGAGGGTTACCATGCGTTCAAGCATGTAGTGCAGGACCTATTGGATAGTAAGGCTATCAATTTTGGACAGGCAGGTCCGAACATAGTGCAAAAGCCCATGCCCAACCATGGGGCAAACGCCATTTTGACTGAGGAGGGTTTGAACTTGATTATGAATGTCGACGACCTCAAGACACCGTTGTATGAGATAAAGAGCAGATTATTGCAAGGGGGTGTGTATCCAGGTTGCGACGAGTATTGCTTAGAGTGTTGGACCCAAGCTGGGGGTGTACTGACTTAAAGAAAGGTATTCAGGCTTTAATCGATAGAGGTACATTGCAATTTGACCGAGCAGCAATTGAAGAACCTGCAGGGGTATTAGCAGACAAGCAAAGTGATGTAGCTACTGTGATGATTCCTCGAAAAACGATCACTATAACGGCACCGGCCAAGCGACCGCCGATCACTATCACCAAGGCAGGACCAATCCCTTACGAAAGCACCAAGGCAGTCCCCTGGTCCTATGGGTTGGAAGTGTATTGTGACGGGGTAAAAATTGATGTTAATAAGCAGCCAGCTGAGACTGTAGACAACGTTGTCGGTACCGGAGGTATGACAAGAAGTGGGAGAATCTTCATATCGCCTGAGGTAGAGGCTGAACGACTGGCGAAGGGAAAGGGAAAGATGAATGAGACTGTCCCTGTGCAGAGGAACGAAAAAGAAGCGGCATCGAAAGATGTGGAAGAGTTCATGCGCTTGATTCGTAAGAGCGATTATAAAATTGTTGAGCATCTGCAACAGACGCTGTCAAAGATATCTATACTGTCGTTGCTATTGTGCTCTGAAGCTCACAGAAGTGCATTATTGAAAGTTTTGGATACTTCCTTCGTACCCCAAGATGTTTCCGTGAATCAGCTGGAAGGGGTGTTGGCGCATGTGAATGCAGGCCATAGCTTGGGATTTACAGACTTCGATTTGACCCCGAAGGGGAGAGAGCATAATATGGCGTTGCACGTCTCTGTTGAGTGCAGGGGATCAGTCATGTCTCATGTACTGGTAGACACCGGATCATCCTTAAACGTGCTGCCCAAGAAAGCGATGATGAAACTGGATGTCAGAGGAATCCTGTGTACGCCTAGTGACTTGGTGGTCAGGGCATTCGATGGTACACGGAGAACAGTTTTTGGATCCATAACGTTACCTCTACAGGTGGGGCCCGAGGTTTTCGCGACTGAATTTTATATTATGGACATCCAGCCAGCATACAGCTGCCTCCTCGGACGACCCTGGATCCATGGTGCGGGGGCAGTCACGTCAACCTTGCATCAAAAGCTGAAATACATGGTAGGGGGCAGTGTGGTCATAGTCTGTGGGGAAGAAGATATACTGGTCAGCCATCTGTCATCATTCAAATATGTAGAAGTCGACGACGAGATTCATGAAACACCCTGTCAGGCATTTGAAGGGTTGCGCATCAAAGACAAAGGTCCCGGGCCGAGTAAAGCGTCAGAGGTAGCCGTCTCGTCATATAAGGAGGCCCAAGCTCTAGTAGAGACCGGTGAGACAAAGGGCTGGGGCAAGGTGCTGGATATTCCCGTGAAGATGGACCGATTTGGGCTGGGATATCAACCGTCGTCATCAACACCTGCTGTTGGGGCACCCCGTTTCAGGGGACCAATAACCATCACTGCTAGTGGAGTGTGTCACGAGACCATCAACGCTACTTCAGAGTCTGACGAAGGAGACAGTGATTGCGACATGGACGCCTGGATTCAGCCGAGCGTGCCAGGACAAGGATTATGCAATTGGTCTATTCAGGAGATTGTTCCTGTGACTCTTAAACAGTAATGCTTTGTTTTTTTTAATTGTTGAACAATCTGGTGTCTTACCCGAGGCATCATGATTTTGCTTAGGGTTGTGTTGTTATGAACATTGCGTGTTTAACATTAAATAAAAGGCATTTTTTCATGTACAAATATTGCGATCTCTGTTTTTCTTGTTTTGTGTTTTACAATAAAATGGCAACGCGGTTATTCGCTTTATACGCATTTTGAAGCATTTAACCATTCCTTTTGCAGGATAACATTTTCAGATGACATCATTGAACCACCTATGACTCGTCTCGACTTTGAGCACCCGGTATTTCAGGCCGAAGAAGAGATTGTTGAAGATGGTGACGTTCCCGTAGAATTGTCTTGGTTGGTGAAGCAAGAAGAACGAGTCATTCTGCCTCACGAGGAGGTCATCGAAATTATTAACATAGGGTCAGAAGGGGTTGAAAAGAACATCCGTATAAGAGCCACGCTGCAGAGCGACGTCAAGCGAAGACTGGTTGAAATGCTCAGAGAGTATAGTGATGTGTTCGCTTGGTCGTATGAATACATGCCTGGGCTTGATATAGATATGGTTGTGCACCGTCTGCCGTTAAAAGAAGAATGCCCGCCGGTCAAGCAGAAGCTTCGCAGAACTAGGCCGGATATGGCAGTGAAAATTAAGGAGGAGGTTCAAAGGCAGTGGGACGCTGGTTTCCTAGCTGTTACAAAATATCCCTCATGGGTCGCTAACATTGTACCAGTGCCAAAGAAAGACGGTAAAGTGAGAATGTGCGTAGATTACCGTGATTTAAATAAAGCGAGCCCAAAAGATGATTTTCCGCTTCCTCACATCGATGTGCTGGTTGACAACACTGCTCAATTCTCCGTATTCTCCTTCATGGATGGCTTCTCAGGCTATAATCAGATTAAGATGGCGCCAGAAGACATGGAGAAGACTACTTTCATAACGCCTTGGGGAACATTTTGTTATAAAGTGATGCCCTTCGGATTGAAGAATGTTGGGGCAACGTATCAGCGTGCAATGACGACTCTTTTCCATGATATGATGCACAAAGAGATCGAAATTTATGTCGATGATATGATTGCCAAATCCCAGACGAAGGAAGAGCATTTGGTGAATCTGCTGAAGTTATTCAAAAGGCTTAGGAAGTTCAGGCTGAGACTGAACCCTAACAAGTGCACCTTCGGGGTGAGATCGGGTAAACTGTTGGGGTTTATTGTGAGCGAAAAAGGGATAGAGGTCGATCCTGCTAAAATAAAAGCAATACAAGAGATGCCGACGCCTAGAACAGAGAAAGAGGTGCGCGGGTTTTTAGGGAGGTTGAACTACATCCCTCGGTTCATATCTCACTTAACAGCTACCTGTGAACCGTTATTCAAGCTGTTGAAAAAAGACCAGGCGGTAACGTGGAATGAAAATTGTCAAAAGGCGTTCGATAAAATAAAGCAGTATTTGCAGGAGCCTCCTATTTTGATACCCTCAGTGGCAGGGAGACCTTTGATTATGTATTTGACAGTTCTTGAGGGAAGTATGGGTTATGTTCTCGGTCAACACGAAGAGACAGGAAGAAAAGAACATGCGATCTACTACTTGAGTAAGAAATTTACTGAATGTGAATCTCGATATTCAATGCTTGAAAAAACTTGTTGTGCGCTAGCCTGGGCCGCCAAGCGTTTGAGGCAATACATGCTGAATCATACAACCATGCTCATCTCGAAGATGGATCCTATCAAATATGTATTCAAAAAGCAAGCATTATCGGGGAGAATTGCCCGTTGGCAGATGGTCTTGACTGAATATGACATCCAGTATGTCTCGCAGAAGGCTATAAAGGGGAGTGTACTGTCTGAGTACTTGGCAGAGCAGCCTATTGAAGATTACCAGTCGATGAGGTTTGATTTTCCTGACGAGGATATCATGTACCTAAAGATGAAAGATTGCGAAGAGCCGTTGCCAGACGAAGGACCAGAATTGGGTTCCAAGTGGAAGTTGATCTTTGACGGAGCTGTAAACGCCTACGGTAGCGGAATAGGGGCAATCATCACCACTTCACACGGGTCGCACATCCCGTTTACTGCTCGATTGACCTTTCCAGTTACCAATAATGAAGCCGAATACGAAGCTTGTATCATGGGGCTTGAAGAAGCCATTGATTTGCGAATCAAAAATCTGGACGTATACGGAGACTCAGCTCTGGTGGTGAATCAAATAAAAGGAGAATGGGAGACACGTCAGCCTAATTTGATACCGTACATGAATTATACGAGGAGATTGTTGCCGTTCTTTGACAAGGTTGAATTGCATCATGTACCGCGAGCGGAGAATCAGATGGCTGACGCCCTGGCCACATTGTCTTCCATGTACAAAGTCAACTTCTGGAATGAGGCTCCCATAATTATTATCTCTCGGCTTGACAGACCTGCTTTCGTGTTTGCCATTGACGAAGCATCCGATGATAAACCATGGTATTTTGATATCCTTAATTTCCTGAAGAATAAAGAGTATCCGGCTGGGGCATCCAGTCAAGATCAAAAGACTCTCAGGAGATTGGCGGGTAATTTCTACTTGAATCCGGACGGTGTCTTATACAGAAGAAACCATGACTTGGTGTTGCTGCGTTGTGTAGATGAGAAAGAGGAAAAGCTGCTCATGGAGGAAATACATGAAGGTACCTTTGGTACACATGCGGGTGGGCATGCTATGACGAGGAAGCTGCTGCGGGCAGGTTATTTTTGGCTAACTATGGAAACTGATTGTTTCAAGTTTGCGAAGAAGTGTCATAAGTGCCAAATCTATGCTGATAAGATCCATGTGCCTCCTAGTCCTCTGAATGTGATGTCATCGCCATGGCCATTCTCGATGTGGGGAATCAATATGATTGGAAAGATCGAGCCGACAACTTCTAATGGACACCGGTTCATTCTAGTAGCAATCGATTATTTCACCAAGTGGGTGGAAGCGGCATCTTACGCAAATGTGACCAAGCAGGTGGTAGCCAGATTCATCAAGAGAGATATCATTTGCAGATATGGAATCCCCGAGCAGATAATCACTGACAACGGTTCAAACCTGAATAACAAAATGATGAAGGAGCTCTGTCAGAATTTTAAGATCGAACATCGCAACTCCTCCCCTTACCGACCCAAGATGAATGGCGCTGTTGAAGCGGCCAACAAGAATATAAAGAAGATTGTTCAGAAGATGGTGGTGACCTATAAGGATTGGCATGAGGTGCTACCCTTCGCTTTGCACGGTTATCGTACGACGGTACGCACATCAACCGGGGCAACCCCATTCTCGTTGGTATATGGAATGGAAGCAGTGTTACCACTGGAAGTTGAGATTCCTTCGCTGAGAGTATTACGAGACGTCCAACTAGACGAGGCAGAATGGGTGAAAGACAGGTTGAACCAGCTGAGTTTAATGGATGAGAAGAGGCTAGCTTCTCTAGCATACGGTCGTTTGTACCAGAGCCGAATGAAGAAAGCATATGATAAGAATATACATCCTCGGAGCTTTCAGACGGGCGACCTTGTGCTGAAAAGGATTCTCCCGCCGCAGGCAGATCACAGGGGCAAGTGGACCCCCAATTACGAAGGGCCATACGTTGTCAGAAAAGTCTTTTCAGGAGGAGCGTTATTGTTGTCCACCATGGACGGTGAAGACTTTACGTCGTCTGTGAATTCGGACGCAGTTAAAAAATACTTTGCTTAAAATTGACCCGCTGGACAAAAAAAAAAGAGAGTCCAGGCAAAAAAGGGGCATCCTGGCGAACCAAAAACAGAATGAAAGGTTCGGGCAAAAGTTAGGGATAAAAGTGGAAAAATGTACACCCGCGAAGTTGACAACCTACACTGGGCGGCTTCGGCAAAAAAGGGGTATCCCGGTGAACTGAAAACCCATAAAGGGCGGTTCACGCAAAAGTTAGGGATTTGAAAAGCAAATGACTGCGGTCCGAATTTGATACTGCAGTAAGCATTGGTGCGGGAGAATATACTCGAGGGGTCGATTATCAGATACAATCTCTTCGGAAGTACGGATACCGGGAAAGCATTAGAGTCGGGCGAGTCATAGGAGGGTCAGTTCATGATGTTCGTCTGCATCCCGTTGCCGACATGTGTACAAATTTGATTTGTCATTATATTTATGCTTCTTGTGCATACTTGTATATTTGTTGTGAGTAGCTTCCTCTTTTCAGGAGTCACATCCCGTGTACAAAACTCCGCCCATTTAGGGGCCCAATCAATAAAACATGTTATTCAGTATTTGATGCTGATTCTTCACTGTTTTGTGCATGATAAAACGCCTAGGTTTAATGAAACTAGCGTGTGTATAACGTCGCTGGCCCTTGCCAATAATTGCTAAAACTTTGAATTAACTGAAAATAATGTCACTAACGCTAACCTGAATAGATTTGGTTGCGTAGACTTGTCTTGTCTTGTTTGTGGTGTTGCAGGGTTCGTAGCCGTATGAAGTGGACGATCAAAAGATTGCAGTATGGACCAGAAGCTCGTGGCGAAGGACTCGATCCCCACGCAGGTCGCGCTTCTGAGATAACAATGTTTCCTTACTGAAGAAGGATCAAATTCCCCAGCTAGTCGTAGCTTATCCAAAGGACATTCTCCAGCCAAGTCGTTCATCCTCAGCAGGGTTTGGCGATTACAAGATTGTAGGCGGTATTCAGGCAGTGTGGTGTCCCCCGAGGAGGATTCCCCCATCCCAAGCAGAGTGGTTTAGCCTCAGAAGATTAATATTTCCAACTTGTGAGATGTGCTTAGACAGTCTACCCTTCCCAGTAAGGTCATTTACTCTCCCCCAGCGAAGTCAGTTGATTTTCCCCAAGAGAGTCGTTTTGTCCCCAGCGGAGTTCTCTTTCCAGCAAGTGTTGTCTTTCCTCCCAGTGAAACTCAAAGATTAAAAAAGAAAACTCTCCCCGGCAGAGTTGGCTGTGTGCCCTGGCATTTATTTTGTCGGAATACCGTCTGATACCCGTTCACTCCCCAGCAGAAGTCCAATCATGATTGGCACATTCATCTATTCCTCAGCGAAGCGGGCTTCACTCTTCCAGCATTTATTTTGTTGGAATAATTCTGTAACACCGGTTACTCCCAGCGGAGTTGGCGTTGTCTTCAGCATTTATTTTGCTGAAGCGGTTTCTGTATTCCAGCAGTTCGAGTCTGCATTTGCATTGGCATATAGTGTCATATTTGCATCTACCAAATAAAAGAACGCGTAGCATTTCCATGTCGAATGGAGCATTACGTCATTGTCAAACATATGCATTTTGAAACATAAGCCAGGTTGGTTAACCTTTTGTTTTCAAGTATTGTTTCCCATGCAGGTGGAGAGAGCCCTTGCTCAAATGAATTACCAAACATTCAAGATCTCGACGTGAGGCATTCAACGATAATGTCAGTTTTGGCATTATTCCCCACAGAGTTATTAGGTCAAGTTTCTCTTTGTCCCCGAGCAGAGTTATTTGTTTTGTTTTCCCCGCCAGAGTTGCTTGTTGAAGTTCTCTAGTCCGGCCAGCGGACTATTTTCTTCAAATTTGTTGTTACGTCAGCATCAAAGGGTTTCATGAATCAGAATTTCAGGGGCTGCCGCCGGTTATCAGAGCAGGTGTCCGTTAGTTTGGTTTCCAAATATCCCTAGTAGAGTCCGCCTCAAAGTCGCTGTCACGTCAGTGCTAAAAGGTTTGTGGGTTGGGACCAATGGAGTTAGTTACTGTGGAGATAAGGAGAGAAACTGTATTCAGAGTATCTTCCCATAGGAACAGACAGATGTATTTTCTTACTGGTTGACAGGAGTATTTCCCCGGAGTCGTCAAAAGTTTATTGCCTATATTGATAGGAGTTCCTTGCGTTGACGAAATATGAGTCCTGACGTGGACAATTTATTCCTATATTGACGGGATTTCTTCGTGCTAGAGAAGTGGGTGCCCTAACGTGGACAGATTTATTTCCCCGGGGTGATGAGAGGTGCTAGTCCTAACGTGGATAAATTCGATTTCTCCGTATTGATTGAATGTGAAGTCCTGACGTGGACAAAATTGATTACTCTTCGTGTTGGTGTCCTGACGTGGACCATTTATTCCCAGAAGATATCTTTCTTTGTGTTGGCGAAGCGTGAGTCCTGACGTGGACGAGTTTTATTTCCTCAGTAGGTCAAAGATGTGAGTCCTGACGTGGACAAATCAAGACGAGGTGTGAGTCCTAACGTGGACGATGTATTCCTAACGTGGAAAGGTTATTCCTAACGTGGAAATTGTATTCCTAACGTGGAAAGGTTATTCCTAACGTGGAAAAGGTTATTCCTAACGTGGAAAGGTTATTCCTAACGTGGAAATTGTATTCTTAACGTGGAAAGGTTATTCCTAACATGGAAATTGTATTCCTAACATGGAAAAGTTTATTCCTAACGTGGAAAAAGGTGAGTCCTAACGTGGACGATGTATTCCTAACGTGGAAAGTTTATTCCTAACGTGGAAAGGTTATTCCTAACGTGGACGAAGTTATTCCTAACGTGGACAAGTGTATTCCTAACGTGGAAGAGTTTATTCCTAACGTGGACGATTTATTCCTGACACGGACAATTCATTCCTATGTTGATAGGATCCCTTCATGCTGATAGAATGCAGACGAGTCATCCCCAGCACGGTCGCTAATGGATCAGGTGGTTGCCGTAACAACCAGATTCAGTTGGTGGATGTCGTTCCCTAAGCAGTGTTGCAGTTTATTTCTGCGGTTGGCAAATTTCCGGGTTCTTAGTATTCAACCGTCTCGCACCGCGAATGTTTGAAGGTCGTTCGCTCTTCATCCAATCGGGTCCAAGTCGCTTGAATAGGGGCAGCTGTTTCACCCTAAAATTTGCTCAACCTACTTCACTTGGTTTATGTTTCAATTGCATTAGCATTTGCATATAGAGTCATGTATATAGTCTAATCATCTGCATAACATAGCATAGCAAGTCATCCAACAAGGGACCAAGTACTATTCTTATATCTATGAGCCTATCAGGAGGTTATTATTCAAATTCAATGGATCAAGCAGTGGGTCTCTCTCCTATCTTGAGGGTATTTGAAGATCATCAGAGAAGTTGTGAGCTGTGAATTGAGCATGGAGGGTATACAGACATCATGGAGGACCTAGAAGGTCATTCTGAAGGAGAGGCAAGTCATTAATGTGATCACAAGAGTTGCAGTTGAAGACAGTCAACTAGGGTTTCATCTGGGTCAACCCTAGGTCAACCCTAGGTCAAATGATTGATTGAAAGGCATTAAGGTCTATTGGAGAGATGTGGGGTTCATCATTTGGAATGTAGATAAGGATGTGGTGTTGTGCCAAGAAGAAATCAAGAGAAATCAAGAAGAAGAGGAGTTTCTAAATTAGGGTTTCTGTGTAAAATCCCCTGATTTAGGGCAAACTTCCTAGCAAGATAATTCAAACTTCAAGCTTCAAATGGATCCTTGGCCAACATGAAACTTGTAGAGGATCTTAAGACCTTTAATTTGAGTGGTAGAAGACATCAAGGAGATTTATAGAACTCAAGTTATGGTCCTTGCAAGTTATAGGTCATCTGAGGTATCTGAAATTTTGTCTGTGAAAGTTACTTGTCTTCCAAGCAACATTTACCCCTCAAGGCGATTTCAAATGAATTTCTGTTCAACATAAGAGTTGTTCCTCATTGTCTTAGCTTTCTATAAAGGTATGGTATGCCTTCATCTAATTTGTGGAACTCTACTTATGGCCTTGGCAAGCAAAGGGTATTTTGGTCATTTGAGAATTACAGGTCATTTCAAGCCTATGACCAAAACTCATTCAAGGAAGCTTCAAATGGAAAACTTCACAACATCAAAGTTGCTCCAAATGACATTTTGAGTCTAGAAAAGTGATCATGAAAGTTTGGAAATGTCCATAGCTCAAGGTTCCAAATTTGGTCATTTAAAAGATGAATTTAATGAATAAAAGTGACCTAAAATTGAGATTTTTCATAACATGGCCAAATGGGATGAAATTATAGGTCATTTTGATTTGAAAAAATGTTTTAAGAACATTGGCAAAAGTAGATTTTTGAGTTTGGTTCAAAGTTTGGAAGTTATGCTAGTTGGCTTACAAAGGAAGTAACATATCCAAAATTCAAGGGAATTGTGCACAAGAAGTTTCTACCAAGTTCTAGAGTGTTCTATGAGTGTCTATGTATTGAGTAGAGTGGCTTCATTCAAGGGTTGGTGATTCATTTTGATCAAAACACATAGTTACATCTCATTCTTCCATTTTTGCAAATCACATAAGAACTCTATCAAATCTTCATCATTCTCCATAATTCTTGATCCTATCATCATCTACATCCATCATAGATCAAGTTTCCATCAAGATCTGGCTGAATTGAGGTAGAATTCGTGTGCTACCAAGTGCATCATCCAAATTGCAAAAGGAAGTGGTTATGGAAATCCAAGGGGTTTGAGCAAGAACTACTGCATACAGAATCAAGAACCAAGTTTATTGAGCAAGTCCCAAGCATTGCAAGTTGTGCATCCAAGGTTTTCTGCATCTGTTTCCATCTTTACACCAGGTTAGTTTTCCTATCGAATTAGCTAGAATTAGTTAGAATATTAGAGAATTTTAGGGTTAGAACTGTTAAGTTAGGTTAGATGATTGAATTCAGAGAGTTTGAGAGGATTCCATGAGGGTTGATAACAGGTTGTTAAATCTTTAATGATCAAGATTTCTCAGGACGATGAGTGTTAATGCACATATAGTAGCTTGTTGAGATCAGTGCAATGTGTAGAGCATGCTAGTGCCAAGAATTGTCAAGAATAACAGAGTGCATGGCAGTGGATTTTGGTGATCAGTGATCTTTACACCTATCGGGTTTTGCTTTAGGGGAAGAATTAAGAGAAAATAATACCATGGTTGTGTAGAGGGAAGAGCATAGATCATTTTTGGTTTTTATAGTATGGAAGGCCCAATGCCATTTGAACTGATTTAATTGCTAATTGCACCGTTTTTAGTTTATTTCTTTTTGTGATTTTTTTTCTGATCAACTGGGCCCAAACGCGCTTTGCTATGCGCGCCCCCCAGTCTGGGCCCATCATCTTTTTTTTAATTGGAATAAATACTGATTGCACCCCTAACCTCATTTAGTTCATTTTAATTTCATCCATTAATTTTTAATTCTTCAAAAATTCATAACAAATAGAAAATTTCATATTTTTAAATGGTTGTTTTTGCATCTTTTTCATATTTTTGTTACGAAAATTGTCATATAATAAAATTAGCATTTTATTGCATTTTTGCATTTTTAGTACATTTTTCTTTTAAGTAGATTTTAATTGATTTTAGTTTTATACATGATATTGTTGATTTTAGTTTAGTTAGATACTTTTATATTTTGGACCCATTCTTTTTAGAGTACTTCACTTAGAACTTTAGCTTGTATATGAAATTTAATTCATGATTTTAGGACTTAAATTTTAGATGATTTGTTTAGGTGTGATTAGGAGAATCAAAACTAGGGTTTAGGGGTAACATAGGTGTAATAAATCATTTCTTTTAGGAGTTGTAGTTTGAATTTTAGGGCATGGGTACTATAGGGGTATTATGGGTAGATAATAGATCCCTTAGAAAATATTAGGCTTCCCTTATTTTACTATTACTATTAGTATACTGCTTGTATCTGCTTGATTGTGTGGTGTGCCCTCTCTAGGGTTATTATTTGACTGTGTGGGGTATTGGGTCTGCTTGGGGTTTGGTGTTTGAGCTGAAGACTGTGCTGATGAAGCCCATTGGAGACCAAAGAGAATGAAGACCAATTTCCGGAGTTGATGAGGAGTATCTCTTGCTGGCAGCTGTTGAAGGTCATAGGATCTAGGAGTTAGGCAGAGCTCTAGAGTAGAAAACTTGATTCACAAATGTGGAAGGTCTTGGTTGCCTCCATCCCTCTCTATGATGCAGAGTCTCTCTAAGACATTCACCCCCTTCCTTTGGAAGGCTTGGTGATAGTGTATAAGAGATAGAACTCTTGAGAGAAATATTCTATGTGTTGTTAGCAGTCTGTTTGCCACCTTTGGTGGTCAACTAATTGCTTAACACCCCAGTTCATTCTTGTGATCTGTTTCTCATCTTGGAGAGTGAGACTTGAAGAAAAGCCCTGAAGGATTGAAGATAGAGACCTTGCTTGAAGGCTGTGAAGATGAAGACTGATGCGTGCTTGAAGCCTGTAGATGTTTGAAGATGACTTGAAGACAGATGTGATGAAGACTGCTGTTTGCTGTTTATTTTTGCTGTTTATAATTTTTGATGTATTGTTTGAATTTCCCGGACTGTATTGTTTGCCATTTAATCTGTTAGGTTGAAAGCGAATTTTGTTCGCTTTTTTCCTGTTGTTTTCTAGGTTCGAGGTTGAGTGGGACTCCCTTGCCTCGCTTGTATTGCTGCATCCATGCATTTTACTGCTTTATTGTATATATGCTATTGTCGCTGTTTCCGTCTATTCCCTTAGGATCTTTGTTTCTCTCTGTGCAAGAGAGGAGCATGATAGACATTAGGTCTTAACCCATGCATGATAACATTAGGTTAGTTTGATTCCCTTTTCAGCCATAGGTAAGAGCTCTGTCTCTTGTTTCTCAAACAAACAGAAAAAACACAATAAGATTTCAAACACCATAAAGACACTTCTTCCGTAAAAGAATGTGAACTCATCAAAACGTCATTTTTGTCCGCTTGGACCAGTAATCAGAAAAACCCTTTTTTCAGAAGGAATAAAAAACAATCAAGACAGACTTGTGTCGTACGTGGCCCGAACTACGTTTGCTCTGATCTTTCATGCTGTATGAAAGTACGTAGGCATAGGATGCGATATCCTAGCGAGCAACCTTCCCCTCCTTTCCCGTAGGTAGGCGAACTACGTTGACTCTGATTTCTCGTTCCAGACGGGAATACGTAGGCATAAAGTGCGATACTTTGCCGAGTCATTTTCTTTTCTTTTAACCCCTGACCTTTAGTTTAGATAGAATAACAATCCATACTCGAAAACAAGCGTGGATCCCGTCGAGTACGACGGACGTGAGGGGTGCTAATACCTTCCCCTTGCGTAACCGACTCCCGAACCCAGGTTTTGGTTGCGACGACCATACCTTTCCCGTCTTTGTGGTAGGTTTACTCTGAGCGTTCCCTTTCCCTCCGTTGGGATAAATAACGCACGGTGGCGACTCTTCTGTTCAGCCGGCGCCGATTTTCGCAGTAGCGACAATACATAAAAATTATTTTTAAATATCTTAATGACTTGAGATTTGTCACATTTTTATTTTATTTTTGAAATTGGTTTTCTATTTTGTTTTGATTTATTTGTAAGAGGTATTTCCATTGATACCTTGAATTAGGGTTGAGGATTTGAGTGCCTTATGCTCATCTTTTGAGGCTAATTTTTTAGCCACATTAAGACCATTGAATAAGGGTTATGTGATGTTGTTTGGGGCTTGGTTTGAGTTACCTAGGGTGAGTTTCCATTTCTCATCTTTTGACCCTCGATTCACACCCGATTATATGCTTAACTTGCATGTTTCAATCATTTTGAGCATTGTCCTTAGCCTATCTTCTTCCCATCTTTTGCAAGTATTTAGATATGTGTTTGAACTTGGGTTTGTTTATTTTTTGGAATTTTACTTGAATGTCTTGCTATTTTTGGTGGAGGCCTCTTTGAGGGTTATTGATAATTCCCCACGTTTGAGCTATAAGCCAAGGTTATTGATCCTTTTACCTAGTTAAGGTTGATCATAGCTTGTGGCATTTTGGAATATGATAACATGCTGCCTTGAGGTCACTTTTGCTTTGTGTCATGGTCTTTGAACTTTTCTTCTAATTTTGATTGATTTTACAAGTTTGGTAGTATTTGAGTGTTCCATTTAGCCATCCTTTGGGCTAGTCTTGCTTTGATGCTCATTTCATGATCACATTACCTTACCCACACTTCACATGACTCTTGGTTCATTATGAGGCCACTTGATTTGTATTTTATACATTGCTTGGAGACTATTCTCATATCTTGTTTTGATTGATCTTTGTTGAGTTGTGGATTGATGTGATTGCTGCCCATATGGTTTTCATCTCATATATTATATGTCTTGATCATTTGCTTCATATTTCACATGTCTATGCATTTGTGATCAATCATTACTTATCTTGTGGTTTTTGACTTTTCATCTTGTTTTTAATGTTTCTCTTTTAGTGCATCTTGATATATTCTTTGTACATACGTCCTTCATACTTCACATTTCATTTTCCCCCTTGGTGGGAATTATGTATCCCTCTCCCCCATTATAATGCAATAGTATAGTTCTTTTGGTTTCTTATCTTTGCTTGTTAAGAAAGTTAAAATGAACTAGGCTAGAACACCTTTTCAAAATAAAGAACAAATAAGGCTTGATCCAACGTCAAGTCATTTTTCAAACTCATTTAACTTGGTTTGTATCTTAGGGTTGCACATTTTCTCATCTCTCATTTCTTGGTACTAACCCATCATAACCTTGTATGGATTCCACCTTTGTAAGTCGATTGCTTTGCACATCTCCATCAACCTACCTTGCTTTGTTCACCACCCTTTCTTTTCAAAACATTTTCTCTATTTCTTTTTACTCATTGAGTATAAAACCTTGGTCTTGCACCAAGTGTATTTTCAAACTCTTTTCTTAATAAACTTAGATGGTTGTGGAGTGGTTAAGCAAAGGCCTTGTCCTATCCCGAGTGCTTGACATCACCTTTAGGGTTCACTGTCATAAAGCATTTACCATTCAAAATCAAAACATCTTTAATAAGAGAATAAGGTTCTCCTTGTATTGAATTAAAGAGAGAGGATTGAGTGAAGACTTGTTCCTCTCCGAGTATTAGGATACTCATTTTAGAGTGTGTGGTCTCGATACTCGTGTTTCAATACGAGGACGTGACTATATTCGCCACACCATTTTCACAATAAATCTCTTGAGATAAAAAATTAGGTACTACCCGCAAGGGGTTACTATTATTTCACCCTTAAAAAATAACTTTCACAAATCAAATGTGACATCTTTCCTTGATGGAGAAAACTATATATTTTCAAAAGGACATGTTACGTTCATTCTATCGCAAACAGGTAACGCCTAAGACTCCACAAGCAAGTTGCAATAGACCTAACTGCTAGTATGTGCACATTGGCATCGTCTATAAAAAGCACCAACAAATTGTAGTCCGAACTACAAACGCTCTGATTCTTCACTTCTTTTAAGTGAAGATACGTAGGCACAACGACCCCAATCCTTCATGAGCACCCTTCCATCTTTTTATTCGTAGTTCTCCGAACTATGTTGACTCTGACTTTCTCATACCTGTTGAGAATACGTAGGCATAGGACCGTGAGGTCCTATCGAGTCTCCTTCCCCTTTCCACCTTCTGTTTTCTCTCTATTTTTATTTCACACCTTTTCCTATCCCTTTAGAACACTTTTAGAAAGCAATACCCTTTAGAAATATCCTTACACATATGACAAGCGAATGGTTCCCATCGAGTACGACGGATGTGAGAGGTGCTAATACCTTCCCTTTGCATAACCGGCTTCTGAACCATTTCTCTTGGTTGCGAGACCATCTTATCCATTTCCTTCTTGGCATTTTCTCGATGTTTTCCCTTCCCCTTTTGGGATAAATAAAGTTCGACGGTGACTCTTCTGTTTTTCCAATTTTTGCACGATTTAATCACATAAAAACCTCAAAGTGAAGTTTGTAAGCTCTCTCGAATTTTATAATGTTAAAAAATATTTTTTAGCTTAGAAAATCAGAGTTAGGTTTGTAAGATCCCCATGAGGTTAAGACTAAAAAAAATAATCTTAACACATAAACAATTTAAATTAGCATGAAAGACATAACCTCCCATTAAGCAGAAGCCTAGTTGTTATTTGCTTTCTCATCAGGAAAAATGTCTAGTTGCTCTCTACCCAGAAGTCTTATTCCTAAGAACTCAGCTTAGCAAGATTAGAACTTGAAACACTTGGTTAAAAAGATGATAAACTTTTACAAAGTTCTCAGAAGTATTACCAAGTTAAGAACTGTTAGAAACATGTTTGGTTTTCATACTGTGAATTAGATATAGAAAAATCAATCCCTCTTTCTCCCCCTTTGTCATCAATAAAAAATAAATAAAATAAGACAAAGTAAATAAGCCAAACAAATGTTCATTTAATTAATCAGATAGGCAGGTAGATACAAAAATGAAAAGGAAACATAACAAAGATGACACAAAGTTTTTAAAACTCAGGTTCAGAAGGTTTGGGTAGTCTTGACATAATCTCTCTAAGAATCATTTCAATATTTGTTGTCCTTTCCTTCACTTCATAAATCTCTGTAGCTATTTACTCCAACTTCTTCAGAATCAAAAGTCTTCTTGGTTCTAAACACACTTGCAGCTTCAAGAGAATACTTAGCAGGAACTAATGTATTCTGAGCAGGAGGCGGAGGAGGAATCATTTCTAGTGCGAAAAGAAGAAGAATGGCAGGAACCTTTTGAAGTAGAGGTTCAACAATACCAGAGAGTCTGGTATGGAAGATCCTCTTAGCTTCCTTCAACCAAGAAAATTCCAACTCATTAAAATAGACTTTTATGCATCTTCTAAAGTCATTCGTTAGATCACACACTTCAGAGAGGTTTTGTATTACCTTTGTAAGTCTCAATGAGAGCTTCGAGTTTTCTTTCACAAATGAAAAAACATTTTCCAAGCAGATCTTCTGAAGGAGTTGGACGAATGTTGGTTTGGGTAGAGGACATTGTCGACTAGGGGCGAGAAACCCTTTGTAGAACAACAAGAGCTTCAACCTATGATTCTTCCTGTCTGACTAAATTGTCATTATCCTCATGGTTATGTGTTGACTGAATTTTAGTATCAAATGAAATGGTGATGGTAACGTCAGAAGAATCAGGGGTGAAAGGTCCATTGTTCGTGATTTCGTTCCATGAACTCATCAAGAGCAGGTTCATCATAGATAGGGTTAGGGAGGACGAGTTCGTGGAAAGGGTGTGTCTTTAGGAAATACATAGATTATAAACATAGGCAAAGTCATATGAGATGGAGTAGAAAAATCAGAGTCAGAGGGGTGATTATCTGTATCAGTGGGTTTTGGTGAAGTGGGGGTGGTTTTAGAAGTGGTGGATGTATTTATGGTTAAAGGTTCAATGGTTAAGATGATGGGTTAATTCTATAATGGTTGGGTTGGGTATAGGGAGTGAGATGGAAATTTATGGCGTAGATATGATTTGGGTTATTTGAGGAACACTAGAGATTTTTGGAAGAGGTTGGTTATGTTTCCAAATGGGATTGTTAAAGGTGAGGAAGTATGAGGAGTGTAACACCCTAAAATTGCTCACCTTTTCTTTAAAATTTTTGGCTTATGCTTCATGTCATTTTTCATCTTCATTTATGCATTCCATTGTTCCTAAGGCATGGGATCAAGGGTTTTTAACTTTTCTTAAGAGGAGAAGATGGTTCTCAAAGCTAGTAAGGAGATAATCTCAACATCATGATATTATTGAGATTCAAAGTCCTTTTATTCATCAAGGCATTCTCAACAATCTCTCACAATCAACTGGATTAGGGTTTTCAAGCATTGGTTGCCCCTCTCATATCTTTTGGGCTGAAATTAGGGTTTTGAGCCAAAGGACACCTGTGGCTATCTTCTTGAGCAAGGCAAGGTTCTAAGGCTCAATTTACCATCTTAAGGGTTACCTACATGTATCATGTCTCATCACAGTCAAATGTGGCCTCACAAAGTCAAAATCTTGAGTTTTTGGTCAACCATGGGCATTTCAAGTCTTCACAAATTTTATTATTAGATTTGATCAAGGAGAACCAAGAAGAATGATAAGAACAAGAAATTTGACTAAATTAGGATTTTGCGGAATTTTCACTAAGTATGGAAAATAAAAAATTCTAGCCATCTTGCAAAGGGCATATCTCACTCATCCTTGGGCCATTTGGTGCAAACTAAAGATCAAATTGAACAGGACATCATAAATTAACAAGTTTGTAGAAGAAAGCAAGTCCAAAAGATGTCTAGATCAAGGGACATGGAGAGGTAAAGCTGGGAAAAAGTGAAATCCAAGTTTCAACTCCATTTTTTCTTGATGATCCAAGTTCAATCTCATTTTTCTTCCAGAATCAAAGTCGTTAAACATATTCTAAGATTTCCAAGGATGCAAATAACTCATCATTTGGATCCCCAAAGTTGGTGTCACAAAGCTGCCAAACTTAGCAAGTTGTTAGGCAGATTTTGAAGCTAACTTCAAAGGCAATTTCCGTCATGATCCAAGTTTCATTTCAAAATATTTTTAACATGAAAGTTGTAGATATTCTTCTAGGCTTTCTTTTGACACTAAGAACTCTCCATTTGGAGGTCTAGAACACAAGATATGTTGCTCAAAAGTTTGGGTTTTCAAGTTGGCAAAATTGGTTAGTCTTTGGTCAACATTGTGAAGCTAGTTTCAAGTGCCTTTTCCATCACCTTCCAATACTTGTTTCAATAGGAAATTAACATGAAGGATTTTATTTGTTACAAGAGCTTTAATTTGATTCTAAGATTGTAGGTTATGGGCCATTGTGCACCAAGATATTATCATCCAAAGTGGCTTCCATGGAAGGTGTGATATTCTTGTAATTCATGTCCAAATGTGTGCAACAATCCATGTAAAACTTAACATTTGTACTAGCCTTATTCCACATGATCAAAGCATTCCAAATGTTTAAAAACTTTGCCAAAAAGGACCAATATATGAACTGATCCATAAAGAGAGAGAATTGTCCAAAACTGTGTCAAAATAGAGAATTGCAAAGTGGCTAAAGCCAATTCAATAATGTGCACATGAACTTATTCCTTTACCACATGCATGAAGCTTCAAAAAACAAGCCAAAAACTACTCTCTCATAGCTGAGAACAAGCTGCACCCGAGCCAACACTATCACATGTGCATTTTTCATTCTTTTCCTTTCCAAACCAAATGTAACAAGCTCCAAGCCTCCTGCTTCATTTCCAAGCCATATGCCAACCCTAAAAACATCTTATATAAACAAACCAATTCCAAACCTGAGATATTTTGCATTTTTTTCATATCTGAATCTCCATTTTCATCTCAAATTTCTCTTCTTCGATTTGGTCTTCCCTTGATATTCTTCTTTCATTTCTTGCTTGATTTCAAGCAAGTGTCTTGTCCCTTTTGTATGCATTCATTTGCATCTGGGAGTACCATAGTGACTGAACCAGTTCCACCATCTTCATCATCCATTCAAATTTGGTTTGAGAGTTTGAAGAAGAATCAAAGGACACAAAGCCTCGATCTATGCTTTTACATGTGCTGAAGAAGCAATAGACTGTTCTCCGTTAGGTAACATCATGAGCCACTTGGATATGCTTGTTTAAGCATGTTTTCATTACATTCTTGGTGCATTTTTGTTATATGTTGAATTTTCATAATGAAGACCTATGAGAATAGGCTCTATATGTGCATGAAATAAGTGTTTTCAGTTTGTTTGGGTTTTGAGCTTTTCTTCAATTCTATGTGTCGCTACTGCGAAAATCGGCGCCGGCTGACAGAAGAGTCGCCACCGTGCGTTATTTATCCCAACGGAGGGAAAGGAAACGCTCGAAGTAAACCTCGTAAAAAACGGGAAAGGTATGGTCGTCGCAACCAAAACCTGGGTTCGGGAGTCGGTTACGCAAGGGGAAGGTATTAGCACCTCTCACGTCCATCGTACTCGATGGGATCCACGCTTGCTTGGGTTGTCTAAAGGATGCAAAAACAATCTATCTACGGCTGCTAAATCTAAACGGAAGGGAATTGACTCGATAGAGCGTCGCACTCTATGCCTACGTATTCTCAAGAGAGAAAGTCAGAGTCAACGTAGTTCGGGAAACTACAGGGAATTGGCTCGCCAAGACTTCGCGTCTTGTGCCTACGTACTTCCATACAGCATGGAAGATTAGAGCTTACGAAGTTCAGGCTAACTACGGCTAGGCTGGGTGTTCTCACACAGAAATGAGGAATTAAGCTGGTTTTAAAGGTACGGGAACCTATGGAAAAAACTACGGTCTGGTCTCAAATGCACTCAGGCAAGGATAAGGATAACATCAGTCGTCAGCGGGAAAGTCTCGATCGCACAGCAACAAGAGAACAAAAAGTTAGTTGTTAGTGTGCTCGCTAGGATATCGCATCCTATGCCTACATATTCTCGTCTGGTACGAGAAATCAGAGCAGCTATAGTTCGGCTACTTCGGGACCACAACTCAAATCTCGTTTTATTAACATTCTGAAAAAAGGTGATTACAATGATTGAGAACTGAAAAATAAACTCCTAAAAAATACTATCCTATCCATCATGAAAAATCAAATGGAAAATAGTCCCCTAACAAGTGGACCTCTAAAACTATCTCTAAAAGTGTAAAAAGTCCCCTAACAGATGGACATTTAAAACTATCCCTAAAATAAACTCCATGAAGAAGATATACTCCAAAAAATATTAAATCTACAAACTAATATTTTTATACTTTTTTCAAGTATTTTCTTTTTATTCTTTTTCTTCTTCTTTTTCAATATTCTTTCACATATTCTTTTCTCTTTTCTTTTTCAAAATATTTTTCTTTTTCAATACTCTTTTTATTCTCTTTTTCAAATATATTCTTTTTTCATATCTTTTCTCTCCTTTTTTTAAAATCTCTAAACAAAGAAAATAAGAAAAAAACGAAATAAATACAAGGGGGGTGCTCTGCAGTTCAGGGGTAAGCTAGCAGGAAAAAAAACAAAACAGCATTAAGGGCCCAGCCCATTACTTCAGCCAAACAAGAAAAAATGGAGAAGGGGGTGCAGAAGCGAAATGGGGGGTGTGATAAGTAATAAAAAACAAAAACAGAAGCAACATGGGCCCAACCCAATATCTCAGCAGACACACACACGCAAGGGGGGGGGGGGTAGGGGAAGTAATCAGAAGGTGATGAATTGGAAAAAAGAATTGGGCCTAATGCCCACGTCTTCTGGGTCCGACACTCTCCCTCACTCTCATTCCCAATCAAAAACCCTAGCTCTTCACCCCTCACTGTTCATGGCCGCTAACACAATCCATCGCCCTTCTCCGTCTTCTCTCAATCCAACCTCTTATTATCAAACTTCGTTTCAAATCTCCCAAGAACAACTAAATCGAAATAACAACGACAAAAAAGAAAATGCAAATCCCTGGAACCAATCATCCATCCCTTGACGCTCTTGAGGACCGGTAGTCGCTGATGAAGCTTCATTGGGGTTTCTTGTTTGATGAACATGTAAGGAGCTCTGATGGAGATCTTGTTGGACGTTCTGGAGATCGATGACGAAGGTTGTTGTGAGGAAGTTCTTGAAGGAAGTTCTGGAAACGTTGAAGAAATGATGAAGATCTTGCAATCCGTTGATGAACGCACGGAGATCTGGAAAAATCTATCCTGGATGAAGTTTGTTGAAGGTTAAGAATCTGAAAAAATCTAGAGACTTGCTTGAATGTCATGAACGATTGTTCTGGAAAGCTGAAGAACTCTGATGGAGGATGAAGTTGATGAAGATCGCTTGAAGATTTTGGATTTTCTGGATATTCCTAATGAAGAACATGATGAAGATCTGAAACTTTCGTAAGGATCTTGATGATGAATAATTGAATCTGGACCAAATCTGGAGAGAGTGATAAACAACGTTGAATCTGGACCAAGATATGGACGAAATCGAGTGAACTGATGGAGTCATTCTGGATGAGCATGGATGAACGAATCTTGAAGGGTGATGAACTTCTGGAGAAAACAAGGAGGAACACGGTGGGGATCGATCGGAGTTGATGAAGGTTGTGGATGAGTGTTCTTGGTGAGATGATGAAGATTGTTGAGGTTTCCGGCGGCATTTCTGGAGATTTTGATTTGAAGATCGGATCGGAGAAGAAGATGAATGGAGAAGAAGATGAATTTCTGGGTTTTTTGAGTTTTCCGGCAAAGTTTACGGCGGCCGGAGTTGGTTGGGGTCTGTTAGGGTGGTCGGAGGAAGTTGGGAGATGACCGGAGTTGGTTGGTGCGGTGGTTGCATGGTCGCCGGCCATGCAACCGGTGGAGCTCAGGCGAGGGTTAGGGGGAGGACAAGTGGCAGTGGAGGTGGAGAGAGAGCGTGCATGATGGCCACGTGTGCTGGGGAGAGATAGTGGAGTTATGAGGTGTCATAGTTCTGGGTGAAGTGAAAAATGAGGTGGCTTCTTCCTGACTTACACGCGTGGCCTCCTATATATACGACACCTGGCATGGACAAAAACAGATTGAGAATTTTGGGCCTCCAAAAAACTCTGGCCCACGAAAATGGCCAATTGGACTGGAAATTCTGAATTAAAAAAAAGATTAAACCCAATTAAAAGCTAATCAAAGACTTAACCTAATTAACTAGTAACTAAAACAACAATTAGATGCTAAAATGACAATTAAACTGATCTAATTAATCCTAATCAGACTCAATTAACTAAATGAAGACTCCATTAACTCTAATTAAAATCTAAACAAAAGATTAAATCCTAGTTAACCTCTATTAAGTCCTAACGAACTCTAATAAGGAGAATTGACATCTAATTAAATTTTATATTAAACTAAAACTAATATCTATTAATATCTATATAAAAAAAACTATTAACCTATATTAAACCTAATAAAGGAAATTAATATCTAACAAAAGATTAAATCTATATTAAAAATAAACTCTATTCATTTCTATTAATCCTATTAAATTTCTATTAAGATTTATACTATTTATTTAAAAGACATTCTATTATTCTATTAAAACTATTAAAAAACTATTAAAACCTATTAAAAAACTCTATAAATTCTAAAAAATGATTTAAAGCTATTAAAAATATTTAAAAAAATCTATTTAAATTCTGAAAAATCTATAAAGCCTATTTAAGATCTACAAAAGGCTATTAAATTCTAAAAAATGCAAACAAAGGCAAATAACCAACATAAAAAAGAGCGCGAGACCAGATCGAAGCAAACGGTAAATCCAGATACCAAGAATCTCAAAAATCACTGCATAAACTGAAAACACCCAGGAAGCGCGCGACTTCTCAAAATAACCTCCGCTCATCTGAACTGGCCTGAGATACCCGAAAAGCGACAGCAGGGCTGTAATCCCGATAAAATCACCATGATTGAAGAAATGCGCTATACGCAGTATGCAAATGCGAATGCGAAATGCGTCGAAGCATAAACCGAAAGTGGCACCGGTTGGTCAAATTTTAGGGTGCAACAGCTGCCCTTATTCAAGCGGCTTGGACCTGAAGGGTTGAAGAGCGCGCAGCCTTCAAACATTCGGAGGTACGAGACGGTTGAATACCAATAAACCCGAAAATTTGCCAACCGTGAGAATATACTGTAAAACTGCTTGGGGAATAAAATCCAGAAAACCGAGTCCAGTCGTGACGGCAACAAACTGATCAATCATCTGATAAAGAACTCCTGATTTTAACGCCCGTTATCCACGTGATACCACAGATAACAAACCCGAGGGTTGCAACAAAACACCTGATCCTCTCACATCGTCTACTGATATACAGGAAGAGAAATATACTCACATCGTCTGATGATAGACGGAAAGACGCCCATAATCCATACTCACATCGTCTAAGGATAGACGGAAAGACACCCAAAATCGAAGGAAGAATTCAATACTCACATCGTCTAAGGATAGACAGAAAGACACCCATCCCGAAGGAAGAAATTCAATACTCACATCGTCTAAGGATAGACGGAAAGACACCCACAATCCATACTCACATCGTCTAAGGATAGAAGGAAAGACACCCAAAATCCATACTCACATCGTCTAAGGATAGACGGAAAGACACCCAAAAATCCATACTCACATCGCCTAAGGATAGACGGAAAGACACCCAAAATCCATACTCACATCGTCTAAGGATAGACGGGAAGACACCCAAAATCCATACTCACATCGTCTAAGGATAGACGGGAAGACACCCAAAATCCATACTCACATCGTCTAAGGATAGACGGAAAGACACCCAAAATCCATACTCACATCGTCTAAGGATAGACGGAAAGACACCCAAATCGATACTCACGTCGTCTAAGGATAGACGGAAAGACACCCATAATCCATACTCACATCGTCTAAAGATAGACGGAAAGACAGCCATATGCACTTCAACACCACCCATCAAATTTCAGAATCCTTTCGTCCACGGGATTTGATGGAAAGAACAATATCCTTAAAGGGGCCACATCATCAGTAAGGACCAACGGGAAGAAAACCACCCTCAAAGAGCCATGTCGTCAATAAGAATCGACAATCAGGAAAACCGAACATTCTTCAAAGAGCCTCGACATCAATAAGGATTGACGGTCAGAAAATCCTTCTTGAAATGTCATCTCATCCAATAAACAGAAAGAGGACCACTATCCGAAAGATCGCTTTGAAACCTCTCAACATCTAAAGATAGCCGGAGAAGACTCGCTGGGACACACCATCCGTATGATTTGACAATAAGAAACCCGCTGAAAAATCACCTAAAACTTCACATCGTCTACTGATAGACGGAAGGAACACCACTTGCTAGAGAAACCCCATCTTGAAACCCCACTGAAAAATACTCTCAGCTTCACATCGTCTAATGATAGACGGGAAGAAAGCCATATTCGAACTCAAGACGTCTAATGATAGACGGAGAAATCCACTGGAGGAACACATCGTCAATATGAATTGACGGGAAGAAAAGTCTGTCGATACCAGATGACTAATTGATCAAAGCATAACTGTTGTATGATCTGAAATACGAATAAACAGCTGAATTGTTTGAACACTGTTGCTGGATGAATGCCCCTGAACTGATCACAGAGTAATTCACGTGCCATATGAGGCTGATAGAAAACCTGGCTTATGCTTCATATGCATATGCATATGTTTGAATCTTTCTAGGGCGTAATGCTCCATTTAGGATGGAAATGCTACGCATTTTGAAAATGAAATGCAAGTATGATGCAAATATGATGATGTATGCAATATGCTAATGCAGGCTCGGGCTGCTGGAGAAAGTCGGGTACAGAAAACCACTTCAGCAAAATAAATGCTGAAGACGAAGCCAACTCCGCTGGGGATAAACCGGATATCACAGAATTATTCCAGCAAAATAAATGCTGGAAGAGTGAAATCGAATTCGCTGGGGATAAACCGGATATCACAGAATTATTCCAGCAAAATAAATGCTGGAAGAGTGAAATCAACTCCGCTGGGGAATGACATACGTGCCAAGCATGATTGGACTTCTCTGGGGATAGCTTACCCGTGCCAATGAAAAATTGGACTTTTGCTGGGGAAAATAGACGGAGTCTTCCTTCGTACTGATGAAGATTGGATTTGGAAACTGATGTGCCAACACGGATGGGCCTCACAGTGATCGCCAACGTGGATTTGGGCTTTTAGGCTATCTGTGACGGGTCAGGTACAACTGACGCTGGAAAACATTCTGTCTGAATACACAGTTTTCTGGTTGAAGAGTCAAGGGATAGTAATACGACTTCCCGACATTCGTCTCGCACTCGAAAATTGGGCGAATCTGTTCGAATAGCTCTGAATAACTCTGCTGATACGGAGAAGAACAATCCCTTCGCTTCTGATATGTCCCAGCCTGCGGGACCCCTGTGGGGATAGTCCTCAAAAGGAAATCTGAAAATCTGTACCCTGATGGTCCAATATGAACTGCCCCAGCATTCTGAACTTCGGAGAGATACTTCACATCAACTGCTTCTCGAATAAAGAATAACTTCTGCGCTTTTAAGATGGCCTGCCCCTGACTACAATGACTTTACCCCTGATTATCTGATTCAGAGTAGTGCCCCTGACTACGAGATATTTACCGAATCTCAACTTGATTGCCCCAGGATAACTGACTTCGAAAGGCTGACCTGACTGGGGATCACCGGATGTAGCTTGCCCTGGCTTGCGGAGCATTCGGGCGTTCTGTATTCTATCCTGACCATACCTTCCATTGTATAACACTTTCCTGCTGTCAAGCGCTTACTTGCAAGTAAAACAAGTTGTTATGCATGAAAGATATACTAATGCAACACATATTACAGCTTTGACATCCAATCTGTTCACTGGGAAAGGAAAAAACAGTTTATGGCATACAATGCACAAATTATTTATCAATAATATCAACATCAGTACGAACATGGTAAGAGGAACCCTTTTAGGAGTCAGTTTCGACGCGGTCTTTACCGAAGTATGCTTTCGAAACAAACCTGCTTCAATTAGGACTTTTGAAGGTTGTAACGTGGTCAGGTTCACGGTTTTGAAAGAAAGGATAAAGGCTCGAAGTTTATTTTAACCCACCCACTCTCCTTGATGTTCTCCCATCCTATGTTCAGCTAATTCGACCTTAGCGCTCACCTCTCAGAGGCTGAAAGATAGGAGTGATAGTTCGAGAAACCATGAGTTTTTGGAGTGACAGTTACTCACTCTTCATCTTTGACACTTGAGGTCACACGACTCGTGTTTCATTTGAGGATTTTTTCTTTTTTAATCCTTTTCTTTTTCTTTTCATATCCCTAACTTTTACCTGGACTGACTCTTTGGAGTTTCTTTTGATTTTTTAAGTCCAGCGGGACGCCCTCATTTTTGCCTAAGTCATTTGTTTTGAAGTTTTGACTTAGCGGGCTTTTGATTCTCTTTTCGCTTTCTCTTTTTCCGAACAAGTCGTGTGACACTGGTTGTTTGACTCATTGGGGGATAATGTGACTGTCTCACTCTTGATTTAACCATTGTGGTTTTTTAGGCACGACCTCTAGAGGTGTGATTGATCCTCGAACGGACGCTCCTTTTGCCACTTGAACGCTCGGCCGAATTAGCTAACACCTACCCTACCCCAGGTTAAAGATGGATGGTTTTTCGTTTTCAGAAAGAACTCCTACTACTAGGCTCAAAGGGGTTGGCAAGGGATTATCTTCCTTATATCACCGGTGTTTAGGGATTTGAAACAATACCTGTACATCATCAGCAGGTTTTATTTCAAAAGCATACAATATCGGAAGTTGCATGTCGTTCATTTCGTCATCCTCCTCAGATCCTTCTTAACCAAGCATTGGACATTTGTAAAAACAATTAGTGAACACGAATGGATTTAATCAAAACATGCATATTTATTTCATTATCATCAATTGAATGAAAACAACAAGTTTTACGAACAAGATTGCAATTTAAACAGGAAAGAAACTACAAACGTAAAGAAATGACAAGATAAAACAAAGAAAAATGCCAGCTTCTGAGAACCGGGCTTTCACATCTGTCCTGCTGCTGAACCAGCCATCTTCACAATCAGTTATTAGAGGCACCTCGATGTTGTCCTGATCTGCTTTCAGCGACCCAACCAAATTATAGAGCCTCTCCTCCTCATTCAGATGATTTTGGGCCCTTCCTGCCCGAAGTTGATAGCTGCACTGTCAAGTAGGTCCTGCACCTTGTGCTTGAAGGCCAGACAATCTTCAATGTTGTTCCCTGGTGCTCCTGAATGGAAATCACAGTGCTCATTGATATCATACCCTGCTGGAGGCGTACCTGTCAGCGGGGCTAACTTCCTCTTCTCAACCAACTGTAATCGTAGCAACGTCTGAAGAAGTTCGGCATATGGCATCGGAGGCACCTTAAATACCCTCACCGGCCTCTGATTTTGAGCTCTTCGCTGACTGGGATGCTGTTGCCTTTGCTGCTGTTGAGATCGTTGTTGTCGTCGCTGGCACCGGGTTGACTGTTGAACAACCTTCGTAGCAAATACAACATCTGTTTCTTGACTTCCACCGTACTGATTAAGGCACTCCTTATGCTTAGCCATTTTCTTTCTCAGATCTGCCCCAGGAATAGGCAACAGTTGTGGGCATGGAGATTCTGACACCATGGAGTCTGTTGCACCCCAAAATTTGCCCAACCTTTTCTAACCTAGGTTTATGTTTCAATTGCATAGTCATTTGCATTGTCATCATGTACATAGTGTATTCATCTGCATAGGCAAGCTATCTTAATCAGGGGATCAAGTGCTGTTCTTATTTCAAGAGGTATATCCAAGGGTTTCATTCATATTCAAGACTACTCAGGTCATCAGGGAAGAATTTGAGCTTTGAAGAGCTGCCAGGTTGATCAGTGAATTCTCTCCTATCGTGAGGCTAGTGGGGGATCATCAGAGGAAATGTGAGCTATGAGCCAAGAGCATGAGGTGTGTATGGATGTTATGAAGAGTCTAGAGAATCATTTTTGAGGAGAACCAAGTCATTTGAATGATTGCAAGAGCCTCAGTTGAAGTCAGTCAACTAGGGTCAACACTGGGTCAATTCTAGGTCAAAGAAGTGTTTTGAAGGGCATCAAGGATCATTTGAAGAATGGGGGATTCATTATTTTCTAGGTGGATATGGATATGATGTTATGATAAAGAAAAATCGAGAGGAGTCAAGGAGAACTGGAGTTACTAAATTAGGGTTTTATTGTAAAATCCCATGATTTAGGTCAAACTTCAAAGCAGTGTAACTCAAGATGCAAGCTTCATATGAATTCTTGGTCCACATGAAACTTGTAGAGTATCTTCATAGATTTAATTTGAGGGGTGGAAGTCATCAAGATGATTTGCAGAGCTCAAGTTATGGCTCTTGCAAGTTACAGGTCATCCGAGGGCACTGAAATTTGTCTGTGAAAATTGTCTATCTTCCAAGCAACTATTGACCTTCAAGGGTATTTCAAATGGATTTCTGGCCAACATGAGAATTGTTCCTTATTGTCTTAGCTTTCTAGAATGGTATGGTATGCCTTCATATGATTTATGGAACTCTACTTATGGTCTTGGAAAGCAAAGGGTATTTTGGTCATTTGAGGATTACAGGTCATTCTTAGTATATGCCTAAAACTCATACAAGGAAGCTTCAAATGAAAAACTTCACAACATCAAAGTTGTTAAAAATGGGATTTTAAGGCTATAAAAGAAGGTGTGAAAGTTTGAAAAAGCTTAGAGCATGGAATTTTAAAATTGGTGCAAATGACTTGAAAATGGCTTATAAGTTGAAAAAGTTCAAGTTGAAAATTGGTTTGAGAGATCTACAAATCCAATATGGGTCATCCAATATACCAAATTGATTCCAAACATCATTTTAAAGACATTTGTTCAGCCACTTTTTTGAGTTAGGGTTTAAAAATTGGACTTGCTTTGTATTTTTGTTACTTGCATAATAAGGCAAGTATAGAAAACTTGGCACAAGATGAATTTTCAAGGCAAGGAGCTTACATACACTTCCCATATCTCATGTAAGGAGATTTTGACATAAGTTTGGAAAGGTGCAAGCATGAGATAAGAGATATTCAAAGTATCATGGCATGAGAAGTTCATGAAATTTCCACAACTTTCTAGAATCCTCCAAGATTATTCTAGAAACCTCTAAGTTTGTTAATCATCATCTATATATTGGATTGAGATCATTAAGAGTAAAGGTTGGTGATGGTTGATGTTGAATCCATTTTTCAAATCATATTGAATTTTTTCTCCATTTTTTCCACACTTTCACATTTTGGAATTTCCATTTTTTTCAATCTTTTTTTTCCCCTCACTTTCCATACCTTTTCTCTTCACCAATCAATTACACAACAATTATAGAGATGGTTCATCATTTTTTTTGAGAGAATTGGAGTAAGAGGAACCTTGTAGTAACATGAAAAAGTGGTGAAAACTCAAATTCCAATTTTCACTTTTTCATCAATTCAAGACTTGTCAAGGCTTCAAACATATTCACCAAGTATTGTTGAGTGATTCTACATCATTTTCTCAAAGAATTGGTGATCGAGTGAAGCTCCATAAGCCATTTTTTGAAGGTATAAAGAATTCGACATAACTCATTATTTAGGAGTCTTTCTTGCATTATTTTTATTGCATTCCATTGCCATAAAGGTCTACATGGATTCTAGTACAAAAAAGATGGGTTTTATAACAATTTTTGGTTCTTGAGTTTTTCTTGAGGTGCCACATTTTGGGAGTTAGAGAGAGTTTCAAGAAAATCTAAGACCATATTTGGATTCCTTGATTTTTTTCCTTCAAGTTTGACCAAAATTTTGTGCGAAACGGATAATTATTGATGGAGTTATGGTGCTTCAAAGTAGCAAAAAACTCATGTTCATGGGGCTGCGGGTTACTATTCACAAAGTTGAAAAATTTGATTTGGAGAAGAAGATGTTAACACCGTCGGATGCATTTCCAAGTCAAGGTTTCTTCCATTCATCCAACGCCTCTCACTGCGCCACATAATCGGCCACATAAGCCTCATGCCACTTTTATTTATTCTCACTATTTCTCTTGTTTTCTCATGTGTTCATGCTATTCCATATGTTCTTTTATTTTTCTGTTTTATATGCTGACTTCAAATAATCATAAAAAATAGGAAAATTAGTCTTTTTGATCCCCATTTTTTGTGCTGAATCTTTAAGGTGTCTAGGATTTAATAAAACTGGAATTATAATTTTACCATTTTTTGAAATTTTCTTTGGATTTTTTACATTTGGGTCGTCATAAAAAGTCCAATGCTGGTGCTATCATTTTATTGAATTTCTTTGACCTATCAAAACACAATTTAAATGTCAATCCTTTTGCAGGGATCTCATACACACGTTGAGGTATTGTGATATATTTTTGTGGGAATTTTATTGTACCATTTTAATTGGTTTTGGATGCTTTCTTTAACATGCTCCACTTTAATCTTTCCTTTGGTATACATGAGATATCTTGCAATGTTTTCATCTTGTTTGACCATTTATCTTTGGATATTTTTGTGGTATCTCTCACCCCTAGTTTGTGGCTTGATGTAGGGCATTGGAGATTTTTATTTGAATTTTTAGCACCTTTTGCTATTTTTCTTATGTTTTGTATTCGAACTTGTAATTTGGACTTCCGAACGGACTTTATTTTTGTTAAGGCTCCAACGGCCGCTTTGTGTTTGCGTGATGAACGTCGTGGCTTATATTTATTATTATAGATAGGTTAGAGGTATTGGAAGACCCTTAGGTGGCTGTTATTTGTATGTGTAGCTTGCCCGATTATCGACTTGTTTGCATGATAGCACGTTGCGATTCCAAATAGTGGATTACGCGTTTCATTCGGAGTTTTCACTCGATTCTTTGCATATGATCACTTGATATTTTCTTATTCCATCCATGAATGGGCTTGAGGTTGAGATGAACCTTCCTCCCTCCTTTGCATTGCATTTACCATTGCTATATTCATGTTCACTTGTATGCGGTTATTACTTGTATTTCCGTTTCTTCCTTTCGTTTCCTTTCCCGTAGGACTTACATTCTTCCTTGTTCAAGGGAGGATGTGATAGACATTAGGAGCTAACCCATGTATGATAATATTAGGGTAGATTTTCATTCCCTTTTTAACCCTAGGATTTTAGAGTGTCATCTCTTCTTTCTTCAAAACAACAGAAAAACATTAATAAAGGTTATAACAGAGATTAATTCATTTCTTCCGTCAAAAGATTTGGACAGACATCAACCTTTTTGCAATAAGAAAACCCTTGTTTAAGGTGAGATTTTTCATAAAAAACACTTGAACAGCTTGTGTCGGGCGTAGCCCGAACTACGTTTGCTCTGATCTTCCATGCTGTGTGGAAGTACGTAGGCATAGGATGCGATATCCTAGCGAGCAACCTTCACCCACCTTCCCCCGTAGTTAGGCGAACTACGTTGACTCTGATTTCTCGTTCCAGACGAGAATACGTAGGCATAAAGTGCGATGCTTTACCGAGTCATGTTTTCTTTTCTTTTCAGACCTCATCCTTTAGTTTAGATAGAAGTGTAATCCGTAAAAACCAAGCAAGCGTGGATCCCATCGAGTACGATGGACGTGAGGGGTGCTAATACCTTCCCCTTGCGTAACCGACTCCCGAACCCAGGTTTTGGTTGCGATGACCATACCTTTTCCCGTTTTTCGCGAGGTTTACTTCGAGCGTTTCCTTTCCCTCCGTTGGGATAAATAACGCACGGTGGCGACTCTCCTGTCAGCCGGCGCCGATTTTCGCAGTAGCGACAGAGTCCAGGATACGTTTCTGACCTACTGCAGCTTTAGAAACATCCATCATCTTAGCATCAACTGGGATAGGACTAATACGTACAGTTACACCGCTTGGTGTGAATTCAATATCTTTTGAGTCAATCAGGTCTTGAACATTGTGCTTAAAAGCCTGACAACTCTTGATGTCGTGTCCGAGTGCCCCAGAATGAAATTCACATTGCTTACTGGTATCGTACCCATAAGGAAGCGCTCCTGTGGGTGGGTCCAACGTTCTTTTTTCAACCATTTTAAACCTCAATAAAGTCTGAAAGAGCTCAGCATACGTTGAAGGTGGCGCCTTAAATACCCTCTTTGGCCTCCCCTCCTGAATCCTCTGTTGAGCCGGACGTATCCTTTGTTGTTGTTGTTGATGTCTGTCAACACGTTCGTTAAGCTCAGGTTCTCTAGGCACAGGTGGCACGAGCTCCTTCACTGCGGCTTCAAATAGCTGATCATCCTCTTTCCTAAGCACATTCTTGACTACTTCCATGATCAAGCTCATTTGGGTCTTCAGCTGACTATTTTCCTCTTTGAGGATCTTCTGCTCCAGACGCATCTCTTGCATGTCTCTCATCATCTGCCCCAGCTGGCTTCGGACTTCAATCAATTCAACCTGATTCCGTTCCATATCTCTGAAGGAACTCCTGCAACAAACTGGACGATGAGGAAATAAGACCCACGGTTCTGATGTACCTGTTAAATGATAATGCGATGCAGAAAGCAAACACATATTCATGACAAGACAAAGAGAAACTCAAGCTATAAGCACCCAGACGAACACCTCCCACACATGTACAATCAACAAAAGCAGCACGTAAGCACGAATGAGTACGAATACAATGACCCCGGCCAACAATCCTGGCGATGGTCAGCAAACAATAATGCATAGAAGCTAAACGGGTTAGGCAGAGAAAACAGATGCGACACCCAGCACAGAAACCTCTAGAAGCTTCTCCCATATTCCACTGAACTCTCCGTTTGACATTCTTCAGAACACACACTTCCCGTGGAGTCTTCCATGACATTAACTGACGAACCCACACAACTGGATGACGGAGAATCATTAATCTGAACAAAACCCTGGGGCGCGATGAAAATTCGGTTGGAGTCTAACAGATCCTGAACCTGGCTTCTAAGCACCTTACAATCATTTGTTGAATGTCCCTGTACCCCAACATGGTACTCACAGCGGACACTGGCATCAAAACCTGGAGGATATGGTGGAATCATTGGATTAGTCTCTTTCGGCACTATCAATCCACTTATGACCAGATCTGGCAACAACTGACTATACGACACCAGTAGCTGAGTAAACTGCCTTTCAGGTTTCCTTGGTCTTCGTTGGGCGTGCTGACGCGATCGACAACGGGATGACCGTTGACTTGAAGCGTCTGAAAACTGATCCTGAGATGCTAGAGATTCTAAGACGACGTCATTTCCTTCTTCCCACTCTTCTTGAGAACTGACAACTGACTCATTCTTATCAACTGGGATATAAGGAGCGTCTCGAAGCTTTCCACTCTTGAGTCCTCTCTCAACAAGCTCCCCCATTCTCATCAAGCCCACAAAGCTTATACAACCGAACAATTTGTCATAATAATGGCCTTTCAGAGTACCCAAGAAGAGGTCAACCATTTCTCTTTCCTGAAGTGGTGGTTGAACACTAGCAGCCAATTCTTTCCATCTTTGCACATACCCTCTGAATGATTCATTCTCCGCCCGAGATAATTCTTGCAAATGTACGAGACTAGGAGCCATATCCAGGTTGTAATCGTACTGCTTCAGGAAAGCTCTGGCTAAATCCACCCGTGATCGAATCTGATTTCTCTCTAACTGCATATACCACCTCAAAGATGCCCCAGTCAGACTACCTTGAAAGCAATGGATCATCAACTTGTCATCTCGCACAAACGAAGTCATTCTTCGTCAGAACATCATCAAATGTTGCTTCGGACAGCTATTTCCTGTGTACTTTTCAAATTTCGGCACTTTGAACTTATAAGGCAACACCAGGTCGGGGACCAAACACATGTCTGCAGCATTCAGGTTAACAGCATCTTTGACCTTCAAAGCTTTAACTCTTTCTTCCAATACTCAGAGCCTTCAATCACCTTCAAGAGCTCTTGAGTTTACAGTCCCGGCTACCGGGATGTCTCTGCGTGGATTCCTCTCAGGGAAAACAGCACCTTGATTGTTAACAGGAGGAGGACGCTCGTTTCGGGCAACAAACTGCTCATGTCGATCTCGGTTCTCAACAGTAGGCTGTACAACTTGGTCTGCAGTAACGTTGTTCGCTTGCGGGGAGTCTTCCATAGAATCATACCGAGGGTTGGACGTCATAGTAAACCCTGTCAAGGTGTTAGGAGACTGGAAATTGCCTTCAGATATAGCTATCAATTACCTTTAACTGACTACACTGCTTGATTCTCAAATCTGCTCAAGTCTGTTCCAATCCCTTGGTCGTCTTCTGACAATCAACAGTTGCTCAATCCAAACTCCGGGTACTCACCTTCAGGAAACAAAGGCTGGATCAGAACTCTGGCTAACTGGAGAAATGCCATGCAATATGATGCAAAGATGCTTATGCAAATGCAATGCAACAAACACGGGATCACAGCCCCCACAACACGCTCTAAATGCTGCTGCACAGCTGACGGAGTACGTTCTCTCTAAAAGAGAACGCCAAGATAGCTGGTAGGCTGGAAGTCAAGGTTCTAGCAAAAAACCCCCCACTCACGGGTATGGACCTAAGGTACGGCATCCTATGCGGTCATCAGCGTCACAGACTTTCATGAGGAATGATGTGATTCCCAGAAGGAGTGGCACCGTCATCTCATGAAGAGGCCTCACTTAGCTGACTTCCAATTGATCGGTCCCCAGAGTCGACAATCCTCACGTCTGGACTCCCCTATGATCCTCAGGATCGGAAAGGAGCACCTCGGAGAGAACCTCGTCTGAGCGTGAATTTCGTGGGGAACTCTTGCCTGCTCAGCAAACAGGTTCGCCCACTAATCTCCACAACTACGTCTAAATGCATACTCAAGCAGCCCAGGTCCGGCTATCACTCAAAGTATCACCCTCCCCAGCACAACAGCAACAGATAATAGCGATAAAAAAAATAAACACCCAAAAGACAAGCAAACAAGCGCTAGGATTGACTCTCTTAGGGGACGTTGGATCCCACATGCATAAGGAACCATCGCAGTCCTTAGCAGCCAGGGGACGTTGGATCCCCAGCAGAGTCGCCAGCTGTCGCTACTGCGAAAATCGGCGCCGGCTGACAGAAGAGTCGCCACCGTGCGTTATTTATCCCAACGGAGGGAAAGGAAACGCTCGAAGTAAACCTCGCAAAAAACGGGAAAGGTATGGTCGTCGCAACCAAAACCTGGGTTCGGGAGTCGGTTACGTAAGGGGAAGGTATTAGCACCCCTCACGTCCATCGTACTCGATGGGATCCACGCTTGCTTGGGTTGTCTAAAGGATGCAAAAACAATCTATCTACGGCTGCTAAATCTAAACGGAAGGGAATTGACTCGATAGAGCGTCGCACTCTATGCCTACGTATTCTCAAGAGAGAAAGTCAGAGTCAACGTAGTTCGGGAAACTACAGGGAATTGGCTCGCCAAGACTTCGCGTCTTGTGCCTACGTACTTCCATACAGCATGGAAGATCAGAGCTTACGTAGTTCAGGCTAACTACGGCTAGGCTGGGTGTTCTCACACAGAAATGAGGAATTAAGCTGGTTTTAAAGGTACGGGAACCTATGGAAAAAACTACGGTCTGGTCTCAAATGCACTCAGGCAAGGATAAGGATAACATTAGTCGTCAGCGGGAAAGTGTCGATCGCACAGCAGCGAGAGAACAAAAAGTTAGTTGTTAGTGTGCTCGCTAGGATATCGCATCCTATGCCTACATATTCTCGTCTGGTACGAGAAATCAGAGCAGCTGTAGTTCGGCTACTTCGGGACCACAGCTCAAATCTCGTTTTATTAACATTCTGAAAAAAGGTGATTACAATGATTGAGAACTGAAAAATAAACTCCTAAAAAATACTATCCTATCCATCATGAAAAATCAAATGGAAAATAGTCCCCTAACAAGTGGACCTCTAAAACTATCTCTAAAAGTGTAAAAAGTCCCCTAACAGATGGACATTTAAAACTATCCCTAAAATAAACTCCATGAAGAAGATATACTCCAAAAAATATTAAATCTACAAACTAATATTTTTATACTTTTTTCAAGTATTTTCTTTTTATTCTTTTTCTTCTTCTTTTTCAATATTCTTTCACATATTCTTTTCTCTTTTCTTTTTCAAAATATTTTTCTTTTTCAATACTCTTTTTATTCTCTTTTTCAAATATATTCTTTTTTCATATATTTTCTCTCCTTTTTTTTAAAATATCTAAACAAAGAAAATAAGAAAAAAAAACGAAAAAAAAACAAGGGGGGTGCTCTGCAGTTCAGGGGTAAGCTAGCAGGAAAAAAAAAACAGCATTAAGGGCCCAACCCATTACTTCAGCCAAACAAGAAAAAATGGAGAAGGGGGTGCAGAAGCGAAATGGGGGGTGTGATAAGTAATAAAAAACAAAAACAGAAGCAACATGGGCCCAGCCCAATATCTCAGCAGACACACACACGCAGGGGGGGTAGGGGAAGTAATCAGAAGGTGATGAATTGGAAAAAAGAATTCGGCCCAAGGCCCATGTCTTCTGGGTCCGACACTCTCCCTCACTTTCATTCCCAATCAGAAACCCTAACTCTTCACCCCTCACTGTTCATGGCCGCTAACACAATCCATCGCCCTTCTCCGTCTTCTCTCAATCCAACCTCTTATTATCAAACTTCGTTTCAAATCTCCCAAGAACAACTAAATCGAAATAACAACGACAAAAAAGAAAATGCAAATCCCTGGAACCAATCATCCATCCCTTGACGCTCTTGAGGACCGGTAGTCGCTGATGAAGCTTCGTTGGGGTTTCTTGTTTGATGAACATGTAAGGAGCTCTGATGGAGATCTTGTTGGACGTTCTAGAGATCGATGACGAAGGTTGTTGTGAGGACGTTCTTGAAGGAAGTTCTGGAAACGTTGAAGAAATGATGAAGATCTTGCAATCCGTTGATGAACGCACGGAGATCTGGAAAAATCTATCTTGGATGAAGTTTGTTGAAGTTTAAGAATCTGAAAAAATCTAGAGATTTGCTTGAATGTCATGAACGATTATTCTGGAAAGCTGAAGAACTCTGATGGAGGATGAAGTTGATGAAGATCGCTTGAAGATTTTGGATTTTCTGGATATTCTAGATGAAGAACATGATGAAGATCTGAAACTTTCGTAAGGATCTTGATGATGAATAATTGAATCTGGACCAAATCTGGAGAGAGTGATAAACAACGTTGAATCTGGACCAAGATATGGACGAAATCGAGTGAACTGATGGAGTCATTCTGGATGAGCATGGATGAACGAATCTTGAAGGGTGATGAACTTCTGGAGAAAACAAGGAGGAACACGGTGGGGATCGATCGGAGTTGATGAAGGTTGTGGATGAGTGTTCTTGGTGAGATGATGAAGATTGTTGAGGTTTCCGGCGGCATTTTTGGAGATTTTGATTTGAAGATCGGATCGGAGAAGAAGATGAATTTTTGGGTTTTTTGAGTTTTCCGGCGAAGTTTACGGCGGTCGGAGTTGGTTGGGGTCTGTTAGGGTGGTCGGAGGAAGTTGGGAGATGACCGGAGTTGGTTGGTGCGGTGGTTGCATGGCCGCTGGCCATGCAACCGGTGGAGCTCAAGCGAGGGTTAGGGGGAGGACAAGTGGCAGTGGAGGTGGAGAGAGAGCGTGCATGATGGCCACGTGTGCTGGGGAGAGATAGTGGAGTTATGAGGTGTCAGAGTTCTGGGTGAAGTGAAAAATGAGGTGGCTTCTTCCTGACTTACACGCGTGGCCTCCTATATATACGACACCTGGCATGGACAAAAACAGATTGAGAATTTTGGGCCTCCAAAAAACTCTGGCCCACGAAAATGGCCAATTGGACTGAAAATTCTGAATTAAAAAAAAGATTAAACCTAATTAAAAGCTAATCAAAGACTTAACCTAATTAACTAGTAATTAAAACTACAATTAGATGCTAAAATGGCAATTAAACTGATCTAATTAATCCTAATCAGACTCAATTAACTAAATGAAGACTCCATTAACTCTAATTAAAATCTAAACAAAAGATTAAATCCTAATTAACCTCTATTAAGTCCTAATGAACCCTAATAAGGAGAATTGACATCTAATTAAATTCTATATTAAACTAAAACTAATATCTATTAATATCTATATAAAAAAAACTATTAACCTATATTAAACCTAATAAAGGAAATTAATATCTAACAAAAGATTAAATCTATATTAAAAATAAACTCTATTCATTTCTATTAATCCTATTAAATTTCTACTAAGATCTATACTATTTATTTAAAAGACATTCTATTATTCTATTAAAACTATTAAAAAACTATTAAAACCTATTAAAAAACTCTATAAATTCTAAAAAATGATTTAAAGCTATTAAAAATATTAAAAAAAATCTATTTAAATTCTGAAAAATCTATAAAGCCTATTTAAGATCTACAAAAGGCTATTAAATTCTAAAAAATGCAAACAAAGGCAAATAACCAACATAAAAAAGAGCGCGAGACCAGATCGAAGCAAACGGTAAATCCAGATACCAAGAATCTCAAAAATCACTGCATAAACTGAAAACACCCAGGAAGCGTGCGACTTCTCAAAATAACCTCTGCTCATCTGAACTGGCCTGAGATACCCGAAAAGCGACAGCAGGGCTGTAATCCCGATAAAATCACCATGATTGAAGAAATGCGCTATACGCAGTATGCAAATGCGAATGCGAAATGCGTCGAAGCATAAACCGAAAGTGGCACCGGTTGGTCAAATTTTAGGGTGCAACACTATGCCTTAGAGGGTTTGTTTGTAAAATTGGATGGTAGATTTGGATTCTACATGATTTTCAAGTGGAGTAGTGGTCCTCATTTTCTTTTCTGAAAATTTTGGTGTTGCTCCGGTGAGAGGCTGGCCGAAGAAGACGACTGAAGCTAAGGATCCGACGTCTGAAGATTGGAGATGGTGATGTGGCCTTTGCGCCAATATTTAAATTCAAATCATATGAAGTGTCGCGCCTTTATTTGTCTGCATGTATGACTGTATGCTGATTAGGATTAATGAAGATGACGTGTGCATGTGATGTGTATCTGATGTTAGGAATTGGTTTAGGATTTCTCTTTATTGCTTTCTGAACCCCCATGTTTGAGCCCAATGCGCGCGTATAACTACCTCCTAGTTCATTTGTCTTTTTTTGCTTGACACCCCCTTGTTATTTATTTATTCTTGTTCCTATTTTCATTTTAATTTCATTTTTTATATTTCTTTCACATTAAAAATTATTAAAAATATTTTTTATACACTTTAAGGTCTCTAGAATTTAATCATTTTTTATTTTATTTTTTTCAATTATTTTTCTATTTTATTTGGAATTATTTTGTGAAGGTGTTTTACATGTTTACCCTTGAGTTAGGGTTTGGTTGTTTGATGCTTTTGATTCTTTTACCATGTTTTGACACTTAAATGATGAATGTTTGGATGTTGTTTTGGTGCCTTGGTGATGAATTTTTAATTGATTCTTAATTGATTTTAATTGATCCTCGATGCATGCTCGATTAGTGGCCTATATGAGTTTGTTTGACTTGATTTGGTGATACATTTATGCAATCCTTTTAGGATGTTTTTCATGATTAATCTTGATTATCTTAACTTGAATTAGAGCTTTGGATCAACATTTATTTGACCACTTATCTATTTTTGGTTGAATTTTCAATTTGATGATGTTTTGATCATGATTTTTGGATGTTCTTAACCTCGTTTCTTAAGTTTTTTTCATGGTTGATCCTTTGATGTCAATGAATCTTGTATGCCTTGATTGACTTGTTTGAGGTTCTGAACTTCATGCTTGGATATCTTTTGTATGATAATTTTTTCTTGCTTGCCTCACATGATAATTTTGTTTTCTTTTATGGATGATTGTATAGTTTCTTGTTCATGATTTGCATGTGATTCTTCTTGAGCTTGATTGATATCTTGAAGTTGTTTTTGAATTGATTTTTTTGAGTATGCTTCTGACTTCATGCTTTGATGTTCATTACTTGATCCTCTAGTCTTTACCCCTTGTTTGAATACTTGCTTTCCTTTAGATACAATTAGGGTTGATGAATACCTAGTTTTGATGCATGTTTTGATTTTGATCTTTGTTTATTCTTCTCGTTATTCGTGAATGGAATTTTAAGTTGATATTCATGTTAATGCTACTGCCTCATCTTAATACCATGCCTTAATTTCATTGCTTGAACCATTTGTGATTTGTTCTTCATGAGATAATGATTTACAAATGCATAGTCTTTGTTTTGGTTCATGTTGGATGGTGTAAACATGTTTACTTGCACACTTCTTTGATTGCCTTTGCTTATCTATTTGAACTCAAATGTGTGAGCACTTTGAACATGTTTTGTGATGATTGAGAATGTGTATGCTTATTGTGTGATTTATCCATACTTGATGTCTTGACTCATATGATAAACATACCTTTTCTTTAGCCTTGATGTTTAGTACTTAAGAATTGTTGTTTTATTCTTCCTACCTTGTGGTGCTTTGACATTCTTCTTCTCTTCATCTCTTTTCTTTTCCTTTGAGTTTTGAATTCCTTTTTGTTATTTGAGATTGAGTTGTATAATGTTTACTTATGTTCGATCACATGTTCCCTTAGGGCTCCTAGTCCGACTTAATTTCTGATTAAGCTTGGAGTAAGATAGACATTAGGCTCTCAATCCTTTGCATGGCAACATTAGGATAGATATCTCTTAACCTAAATATTAGTTCCATATTTGTATGATAACATTAGGTAGACTTCCCTTTCTCATCCTCAACTATAGGGCCATATTGCATGACAACATCTAGGTGAGTTTCCCTTAGATTTTCGTTTTTCCTTTGAGTCTCTCTTCTTTATCAAAACAAAATCAAAACATGTGATAAATATGATGAGTATTGTATGCCACGAGCCTTAAGTACATGGAAGTGATAAGCTGGAGTCTCTCCTTACCTTGTCTAAAGTGCTTTGTATACGTCCCGTCTTGCGTCGATCTTATGAAGCATTGATCCTATGTCATAGACTCTAGTGCAATACGCATCTCAAATAAAGTCAATTCACTTCTGTTAAAAATCTTGAACAAACTGAAAACCATTTTATCCTTCGGGATTGTCAGTTAATTTTATCTAGAAAGCGCATGTTATTTCTGTTCTACCGCAAACAAGTATCGACCAGAACTGCTGGAATGTGAACTTAGCATCGCTCATAAAAGACACTTAACAATTTGTAGGCCGAACTGCGGACGCTCTGATTTCCTCATTCTTGTACAAATGAGGATACGTAGGCACAAGATAACAAAGTCTTGGTGAGCACCCTTCCCCCCTTTCACACATATTCCTCCAAACTACGTTGACTCTGACTTTCCCATTTCACGAGGGAATACGTAGGCCTAGGACGACGAATTCCTATCAAGTCTCCTTTTTTTTTCTTTCCCTTTTTCCCTTTTCGTTTCCATTAGCATATAGGCTTTAGATATTTACACCCTTTGATTAGAACAACAAGAGTGGATCTCACTGAGTACAACAAATGCGAGGGGGTGCTAACACCTTCCTCTCGCGTAATCTACTCCCGAACCCAGGATTTGGTTGTGAGACCATGTGTTCTCCATTTTTGGGGTTTTCTTCGATCGTTTCTTTTCCCCAGTCGGGATAAATAACGTTCGTTGGAGACTTTGTTTTTTCCGCCGGTTGTTTTTCGCAGTTGCGATAGCTGGCGACTCTGCTAGGGACTCTGTTTCCCTATGTGAGTCAATCCTAGCGCTTGTTCGTTTCTTTTCATTGGGTGTTTATCTTTATGCTCTTATTTGCATTATTCTAGTTGTATATTATTGCATTTGTCTTGCATTTGATTAATGTTATCATATTATTCTGCCGCTGCTGTCCTGTTGGGTGGGGTTGCTATATGAGAGATAAGCCCACTACCTAGGCTTGAGTACATACTTAGTATTAGAGTGGATAGACGTGTGGCTTGAGTAACGTCTTGTTATGTTTAATTGACACGAGACCCACATTCAGACAAGGTTTTTTTGGGAGATATTCTGTCCTGCACGTCTTGTGCATATGACAGGATGTTTCTATAGAGAGCTTATGACTCAGGAGACCGTTCATGGGAAATTAGTTGAGGCCTCTTTGATTGGTGATAATTTCAAACCAGATATGGTAAACATATTGTCATTTATCAATCTGAGAACCCGTGAGACTGAGGACCTGTTAATGGCTTGTCCAAGACTAGAACCCACATGCGAGAGGGAATGGATTTTGTAGGAAACCATGACCTTCAACCTACCTAGATTTCTGGTTTTCTTATCAGTGTGGACTTATGAACCTGGTATTATGATTATTTTGGTATTCTGGTATTATGGTCAGGGCAGAATTTCAAACTCATCCAGTCAGCAGCATAACAATTGTTCAGAACATATGGGAACCTTGATCCCATGTCTGCATTTGCATAGCATCATTCTTGCATCCTAACATTCATGTTTGTTTATTTCTATGGTTTGCATCTTATCCTTGATTCTAGTTGTTTAAGATATGTAAAGATGGACATTGGTCAGAAGAAGAATGTGGCTTACAAGTTTCTAACACCGGTTCTGAGTTCTCTTCATGAATTGGTTACCTTGGCATATCCTATTATTTTGGAGGACTACAGAAAGGACTATGGGAAGATATTGAGCATGTTTCACACTATTATCAAGTATGAGCATGATTCCATCCATACTCTCCTACAATCCTATGACCCTCCCTTGAGGTGTTTTACCTTTCCAAATTATCAGTTGGTGTCGCTACTCAGAAAAATGCAACGATGGGGAAGGCGAAAAGATAGACAGAAGAGTCACCACCGAACTTTATTTATCGCATGAGGGGAAAGGAAAGCATCAAGAAAACCCTAAGAAAGTAATGGATAAGATGGTCTCGCGACCGAGAACGGGTTCGGAAGCCGGTTATGCGAAGGGAAGGTATTAGCACCCTTCGCATCCATCGTACTCGATGGGAACCATTTGTTTGTCGATGTGCGAAGGTATTTGCTAAAAGATTATTGCTAAATGAGTATTCCAAAGGGATAAAGAGAAAGGTTAAAAATCGGGGAAGGAGAGGTAAAGGGGGGAAGAAAGGACTCGGTAGGACTTCGCGGTCCTAGGCCTACATATTCTCAACAAATATGAGAAAGTCAGAGTCGACGTAGTTTGGGGAACTACGGATATAGGGGGAATGTGCTCGCTAAGACCTCGTCGTCTTGTGCCGGCGTATCCTCATCTGGCATGAGAAATCAGAGCAAATGTAGTTTGGAACAAGGTTAACCAATGTTTTCATGGATGATGTTATCGTGTGCATTCTAGCAGTTTAGGTATATTGCTGCTCGACCATTGGAGACTTAGGCGTTACTTATTTGCGGTAGAACGGATGTAACATATCCTTTTTGAAAGATTAGTTTTCTCCATGCAAGGCAAGGTATCGCGTTTGATTTATGAGTTATTTCTTAGGGGTGAAATAGATCCTCAGATAGTAACCCCTTGCGGGTAGTACCCAATTTTTTATCTCAAAGTTTTTTGTTATGAAATGGTGTGGCGAGCGTAGCGTCTTCATATTGAAAGACGAGTATCAAGACCACAAACGCTACAATGAGTATCTTGACACTTGGAAAGGAAGAAGTCTACACTCAATCCTCTCTCTTTAATTCAACACAAAGAGAGCTTCATTCTCTTATTAAAGTATTTTTGGTTTTGAATGGTAAGTGCTTTTGCGACTGTAAACCCTATGGTAAATGTCAAGCACTCGGAATAGGAGAAGGCCTACGCCTAACCACTCCACGACCATTTAAGTTTTTGTTGTGAACAGAATTTTGAAAAAGGCACTCGATACAGTACCGAGGTTTTAGGAGAGCGAGGTGTGGCGAATACGGTTACGTCTTCATATTGAAAGACGAGTATCGAACCACACCCTCTACAGCGATTATCCTGACACTTAGAGAGGAAGAAGTCTACACTCAATCCTCTCTCTTTAGTTCAATACAAAGAGAACTTTATCCTCTTTTTATAGATGGTGAATTGGTTCAACAATCATTTGAGAAAATTCGCTTGATGTTGGATCAAGGGTTTGATTGCTTAAAAAGTTTGAGGTGATACGAACAAGGTTGATGGGGATGCACAAGGTAATCGACTTACAAGGTCAAAAATGGCTCGATGTGAATCGAGAGTTTGTTTTCTGGAAAATAGTTTTTTGGAACCAAAGGTCAAAACTGACCAACAATAAACACGCACAAAAACCATACAAACACAACGGGTTAGTCGGCTTAAAACAACACAAAATACAAAAAAACAGGGGCCTGACACGACCGACCGTGTTGGATGACACAGCCCGTGTCAAAAAGTGCCTACAACATGAGTTTTTGAGGCAAAACAGCCGGCTGACACGGCCGCCCGTGTCATACGACACGGCCCGTGTCACCCCTGCTGGGTGAAAAAACCAAACTTTTTTCTTTGTTCTTTTTCGTTCTTAAGGTTCTTACAGAGGTTCCTTGGTTCCTCTTAGGACCTTACATGATATACACAGTACAACAACATTTAAAAGAGGAAATAAAAGAATACGAAAGCAAAATATAAAGAGAGAAAAGTTTGATGAAATGGATACCCAAGAGCTTTTTATCCTTCTTGCAAGATCTCCACTGATTTTGGTTGGATGTGCTCTTCACTTTTCACTCTATGTTGTGAAAGTTCTTCTTTTCAAAGGTTCTTTTGTGTTTCTATGTAACTCTCTTAACTTTTCTGGTTTTCTTTCTCTCTATTTTTCTGGTTTTTGTTCTCTCTATTTTTCTGGTTTTTCTAGGGTTTCTCTCTTGCTCTCAATATCTCTCTGTGTTAATGTGTGTGAATCAATGTGTTTGCAGCCCCCTATCCTCTCTTATTTCACTTTTTCTGTTGTACTAAAATAATAGCTCTTGCACATGCTTCAATTTTCAGAATTTCCATTCTTGGAAATACTTATTACCACTTTCTTGGTGCAGCCCCACTTCTTTCCATTTCTAGCATGCTGCCTTTTTGCTTTTGCTGCTGCACATTCCTAGTGCTGTTTTTTCAGCATTGCCCTCCTTTATCCACTTGTTCTTGGGTTGTATTTGTGGTCTATGCTACTACCTTGGGACAAATTTTGAAGTTCTGAATTTTGGCATGAAAGTGGACCAACATGATCTAGTTCATCAAGTTTTGTGACATGGTTTATTTGGTTAGGAGTTAGTTGGTCATGGGGCTATTTTGGATCAATTTAAAAATGCCTTGCAATTGCCCATGAACAAACATTAATGGCCTTGCTATTGAAATGCTCCAATGTGGAATTAAACCTCAACTATTTTCCTTGGATATTTGTAGGTTATGAATTGTATGTAGTACATGGAGATTTGATGAGGCATGAAGGGTACCATAACATGAAATTAATTAGAAGCTTGAATTAAGACTAGAAATGGCTTAATTTTCTAAGCATTACCAAGAGTTTGAAACTTTGCAAAAAAATGTGACATTCTTGCAAATGTCATGAAATTTCTCTTCGTAATATTCTTGAATCTAGTCTTGAATTCCATGAACCTTGAACTTGGAACAATGGGTCTCTCTTATGCCAATCAATTTGCAAGGGATGAAGTCTTGAATTATGAACTTGTGATCTTTGAACTCCACTTGAACATAGAGTTGGAAACAAAGTTGGATGGGAAAAATCTTGAATTAGGCCTTGCACTACATGTTCCTTAGGAATATTAATCTTGAATATCCTAATAAAAAGAGGGAAAATTTTGGGGTGCAACAGTTGGTTCCAACACCGGAGGAGTTCGCGCTTATCCTAGGAGTTCTGGTTAAGGATATGGCACATTTCTTCAGTTCTAAGGAGAATCCTGAGCATGGTGATGTTGCTTCTTCTCTTTCTTTTGGAAAGTCTGATTTGGTGGGTAATATGGCTAGTAAAGGAGGTTTCCAAGGATTCCATATGAGTTTCTTGGTAGGTGAAGCTCAAAGATTCACTGAAGTTGGCAGTTGGTCTGTTTTCAATGCTGTTATGGCCTTATGTGTTTATGGGGTCGTCTTATTCCCTAACATGGACCATTTTGATGACATGAATGTTGTTTGTGTCTTTGTCATGAAGAATCCGGTGCCAACTCTTCTGGGTGATCTGTATCACTCAGTGCACTTCAAGAATGATAAGAAAAGAGGAGGGCTTGTGACTTGTTGTATGCATCTTCTGTGCAAATGGTTTATGCATCATCTTCCTCGTTCCGGTGCTTTTGTTGATACAAAAGATTTCTTGAAGTGGTCTAAAAGGCTAATCGGGTTGACTTTTGAGAATATTGTATGGTTTGATCAGAGACTACTGGGTACAAAGATCACTCATAGTTGCAGGGACTTTCCAAATGTACCCCTGGTGGGAAGGGAATGTGGTATTAATTATAACCTTTCCCTTGCTCTCAGGAAGTTCAGGTATGCTTTGAGAGGGCCACTGGAGGATCAGGATGTCAAAGATTTTTTGTTCTTTCATGGTACATAAGATCAGAAGTTGCTCAAGAAAGCTATAGGCGCTTAGGGAAATATTCACAAGAAGGGGAAGACTTCTTTGGGAAAGATTAACTGCAGAGCTTATCCTCCATACATGGAGTAGATTCAGAAAAGGGTTGAAGAGGCATTGTTACCTTTCTCTATGGAGGCGTTGTTGTACCCATTGATGTTTGAGCAACCTACTACCGGATATGGAGAGGTACAATAAGTTGTGGACTGAAAAGGAAGAGCTTCACAAAAAAAACGAAGAGCTGAAATGCGAAATCTACCAACTCAAGCATTCTAGGGGTAAATCATCATATATTGCTACAGTGAAGACATACCTGCTGACTAAGATAGTGCAAGAACTGGAAGAATAATTCAAGAGCAAAGAGCGGATTGGTAAAGATTTGTGAAGTACCAATAGCCTACTTCAGCAGAAGAAGAAAAATCGTCGGTTCAACAATCAAGCGAGTGCGAAGGTGATTGATTAGCGGAAGGTTGATCAATCTAGTAGCTAGGGCGTTGAAAGGTTGAAGACGTTCCGGGTTCAATTTGGGTGTGTCTAAGATCAGCCGTGCCGAAGGTTTGATCAACGGAAGAGTTGTCAATAAGGTGGCTGCAATCGGAGGTCATTCACATCAAATTGGAGGACTTGATTCATCTTGAATCAAGGGGCAAGAAGTGGTAGAAATTATCAGCAACATTAAGATTGTTTGTATCAATTGTCTATCGATTCTTGTGTATAACTGTTCTACCAAACAGGTGATATCTATTCAATACATATCTCAATTCTCATTGTAGAATTGAGGGCAGACGTACCCCAACGCGAGGACGACTGGGGGAACTGCCTCATCAAATCTTGTGTTCCTTTATTTTCTGCATTTTCAATTACAGCTTAAAAATTAAGTGATTCTAGAATAAGTGATTTTGTCAAATTGTAGTATTGATTGAGTGAGTTGGTGAAACACTGTTTTTTAACTACTAAGTACAATAGAAATACTGTACTAAGGCTTTTTCAATCACTCATTCAACACAAATATCATTTAAGGTATTTGTGCACACCAACTGTTCGACAAAAGTGCTGAACTAAAATTGCCTTAATTTTGCTGCTAGTTTTGTGCACACCAACTGTTCGACAAAAGTGCTGAACTAAAATTGCCTTAATTTTGCTGCTAGTTTTGTGCACACCAACTGTTCGACAAAAGTGCTGAACTAAAATTGCCTTAATTTTGCTGCTAGTTTTGGTGTAATTTTTGATCATTGGAATAAGGAAATAGTACGAGTGAATCACATCTGAGTTTTGCATAAAAGTGTGTAGTGATTTACTATCCGTTATCGTCTTAAATTCATCCGCTTGACGCATATCCGGCTCTCCAATAGTTGTTCGTTTTAGACTATATTTTCCAAGGCCGCTTCCGCATTTGAAAACAATTTTGAAAACCAATTTTATTGGTAGCGCCACTCAAATTTTTAAAAGGGATCTATTCAACCCCCCCTTCTAGATCCGTGCCTTAGTCTAACAAGTGGTATCAAGAGCTCCGGTTCTCCGGTGCTTCAAATACAACATTGATAGAATAATGGCTAACGAACCAAAAGGGGCGTACAATAGAGCTCCCGTTTTTAACGGTGAAAATTATAGCTATTGGAAAGACTGTATGCGGGTGCACATTAATTCCATAGATAGAAAGATATGGAACGTTATTCTCAATGGTCCGATTGAAATAACCATGACAAATGAGAATAACGAAGTTGTGCCAAAGCCCGAAGCACAATGGACCGACGACGATGAGCGAAAGTATAATTACGATTGGAAAGCTAAGAACATTCTAATCTCCTCATTAGGTGTAGATGAATACTACCGTGTATCCCATTGCCCTACGGCTAAAACTATGTGGGATGCACTACAAATTGCCCATGAGGGGACAAACGATGTTAAGTTGGCTCGAATCAACACTCTTATACAAGAGTTTGATCTTTTTTTCATGGAGCAAGGGGAAACCATTGCTGACATGCAAAAGAGATTTACTCATCTCATAAACAGATTACATTCACTAGGAAGACCTATTTCCAATGATCTTGCTACTAATAAAGTTTTGAGATGTCTTAGCAGGGAATGGCAGCCGAAAGTGACCGCCATCAAAGAGGCAAATGATCTTACAGTATTAGACCTGACTACATTGTTTGGCAAACTACAAGAGCATGAACAGGTACTCTTGAGTCTTGACCAACATGAAAGGAAAGAAAAGAAGGACAAAGTAAAGATGAGTGAAAAGAAGTCAATAGCTCTTAAGGCTTCTTCCTCGAAGTCTAAAGCAAAAGAGCAAAGTGATTATTCTTCAAGCGACGACGAAGAAGAAGACATAAATGAGGACATGGGGCTGTTCGTTAAACGGTATAACCGGTACGTGAGAAAGAACGGCATCCAACATTCGGAGAAGAACCTGGTAAATTTCCGAAGGCAATCAAGGTTCTCCAAAGATGACAATCAAAAAGGCAAAAAGACTAGAGGAACGTGCTATAAATGTGGAAAGCCCGGTCACTACAAACCGGACTGTCCAATGAACAACAAGGGAAATGAAAAGGAACAATCGAAGTCACATAAGAGAGCATCAAGGCCTAGGAGGGCGTACATCGCGTGGGAAAGCGACAGTGATTCTTCCTCCTCTAATGAAAGCTCTAGTGATGAAGAAGAGTCCGTGAATCTATGTCTCTCCGCAAATCAGAAAAAGAAAAAGAAACAGGTACGTCACTCTAGATATAATATGTCATCTAATATGTCTCATTCCGAATTACAAACCGCATTCGATGTTTTACACAAGGAAGCAACTGAAGCCTTTAAGAAACTTGCTTCTAATAGAAGAATTTTTACATATTTAGAGCACAAAGTCTTAGAGTCCGAAAAGAAATTAGAGGACCTTAAGGCTTCCATTGTGAAAGATAATGAATCGGATTGTAAGGACAATAGTAATCCTTTCAACTTTGGTTGTGATACTTGTCATATTTGGCAAGGTGAGGTTAGAAACCTTAAGGCCAAATTAGACAAGGCACTTGAACCTAAAATTACATTTGCAATCGATAAAAAGGATTTTAGAAAAAGTATGATAAACCCATATCAAAAATATGCATATGTAATTAGGGATCAAGCAAGTGAAAGTGATTCTAATGTCGACTTTGTATGCTTTTACTGTTGCAAGAAAGGCCACTCCATTGGTAAATGTCGATTTAGGAGATTTCTTGTTCCTAAAGGCATCTACCAATGGTTGCCCAAACGCAACCGTCTTGTCGCTAACCTATTAGGACCCAATATGCCATTGGGTACCTCCCTTTTCTGAGTTATATTTTGACAGGTGAAATGTGTCGAGTCCACCGAGAGAAGATGGGTTCTTGATAGTGGGTGCTCAAGGCACATGTCTGGAGACATATCCTTATTCATAGACTTCGTGGCTAAGAAGAAAGGGTATGTAACATACGGTGATAACAACCGCGGAGCGATACTAGGTAAAGGTAGTATAGGTAATCCCTCCTCTACTACAATTTCCGATGTGTTGCTTGTCGAAAACCTTAAACATAATCTCCTTAGCATTAGCCAATTATGCGACAAAGGTTACAATGTTTCCTTTTCAAAAGATTGCTGCAAAATTGTGCATGAAAGTGATAAGAAGAATGTGTTTATTGGTTTTAGAGTAAACAATGTGTATATGCTTGACTTGAATGTGGTATCCCCAACAAGCGATCAATGTCTCATATCTATGAGTGAAGACTCATGGCTATGGCATAGGCGCTTAGCGCATGTCAACTTTGACTTACTCAATAAGATTGTCTCAAAAGATCTAGTACTAGGAGGACTTCCCAAAATTAAGTTCACCAAGGATCACCTTTGTGATGCTTGTCAAAAAGGGAAAACAAACGAGGATCTCCTTTAAATCCAAAAAGATTATTTCAACAACGAGACCTCTTGAACTACTTCATATGGACTTGTTTGGGCCGTCTAGGATCAAAGTCTAGAGGAAACTATTACGGATTCGTAATAGTGGACGACTTTTCTAGGTTCTGTTGGACCATCTTCTTAGTGAGTAAAAGTGACACGTTTGCCGCTTTTGAGAGATTTGCCAAGCTCTTCCAAAATAAGTTAAATACAAACATTGTGTCAATAAGAAGTGACCACGGAGGTGAATTTGAAAATCATTTATTGAAGAATATTGCGGTAACCATGGCATCGATCATAACTTCTCGGCTCCACGAACTCCTCAACAAATGGGGTTGTGGAGCGTAAAAACAGAATTTTAGAAGAATTGGGAAGAACAATGATTAATGATAGTGGTTTACCAAAATACTTTTGGGCCGATGCCATTAGTACGGCATGTTATGTTTTGAATAGGTACTCATCCGCCCCATTCTAAACAAAACTCCGTATGAACTTTTAAAAGGGCGAAAGCCTAATGTTTCTCACCTTCATGTTTTTGGATGCAAGTGCTTTGTATTAAACAATGGAAAGGAAAACTTGGGCAAGTTTGATTCAAAAGCCGATGAAGGCATTTTTCTAGGGTACTCGCAATCAAGTAAAGCATATAGGATTTATAATAAAAGATTACTAGCTGTTGAAGAGTCTGTGCACGTTACGTTTGATGAGTCCTATCCGAGAAATGTCGGAAAGGATAGTGTTGTTCATGGTGCAGGTACATCCACAGAAGACATACTCAAAGGTGGCGAAACGGGGATTGATCAACCCGATAGAGTCAAAATTGAGGAGGATAAGGATGCACACCATGAGGTAACTGAGGAAGCTCATCCGCCTACAAACGATGATCTCCCTCAAGCTTGGAAGTCGTGTAAAGATCATCCAATTGACAATATTCTCGGAGACATCACAAAGGGAGTCACCACTCGATCTAAGCTAAGTAACTTTTGTTATCACTTCGCTTTCGTTTCACAAATAGAGCCTAAAAACCCCAAAGAGGCCCTACTCGATGAGCACTGGTTTTTATCGATGCAAGAGGAACTAAATCAGTTTAAAAGAAACGAGGTATGGGACCTTGTCCCTCCTCCGCGAGGCCATCGAGTAATCGGCACCCGATGGGTGTTTAGGAACAAGTTGGACGAAAACGGGGTAATAACCCGTAATAAAGCGAGATTGGTCGCTCAAGGGTATAACCAAGAGGAAGGCATCGACTATGAGGAAACTTATGCGCCGGTTGCCCGACTCGAGGCTATACGCCTTTTACTCGCCTTTGCATGTGCAAAGGATTTTAAGTTATTTCAAATGGATGTTAAAAGTGCGTTCCTTAACGGTCACATAAATGAAGAAGTATATGTGTCTCAACCTCCCGGTTTTGAATCTCATGAATACCCTGAACATGTTTACAAGTTAAAAAGAGCTTTATATGGTCTCAAACAAGCTCCTAGAGCTTGGTATGAGCGACTAAGTAAGTTTTTACTTAATCAGGGGTACTCACGAGGAAAGGTTGACACTACACTCTTCATTAAACGTCAAGGAAAGCACTTGATTTTGGTGCAAATCTATGTTGACGATATTATATTGGATCCACTAACATGAATCTCGTGAGAGAGTTTTCTGACCTCATGCAGGGCGAATTCGAGATGAGTATGATGGGGAGCTCACATACTTCCTCGGCCTGCAAATTAAACAACTCCAAGAAGGGACATTCGTGAGCCAAACAAAATATTGTTTGGACTTGATCAAGAGATTTGACATGGCAAAATCCAAGGCCATAGACACCCCAATGCCTACATGCGTAAATTTGGATAAAGATGAAAAATGGCAAGGACGTAGAGGTAAAACGATATAGAGGTATGATTGGTTCACTTCTCTATCTTACTGCGTCACGTCCTGATATTATGTTTAGTGTGTGCATGTGTGCACGATACCAATCATGTCCCAAAGAATCCCACCTAAAAGCTGTTAAACGAATTCTTCGATACCTGTCAGGTACCCCGAAGTATGGATTGTGGTATTCTAAGGGTAGTGATTGCTCGTTGGTAGGTTACTCCGATTCCGACTTTGCCGGGTGCAAATCGGATAGGAAAAGCACTAGTGGTACATGTCATTTGTTTTCAAACTCCTTGGTTAGTTGGCATAGCAAGAAACAAGTTTCAGTTGCTTTATCAACGGCCGAGGCGGAATACGTTGCCGCTGGTAGTTGTTGTGCTCAAATTCTGTGGATTAAGCAACAACTACTAGATTTCAATCTTAAACTTGAACGTATTCCTATCCTATGTGACAACACTAGCGCTATTAACCTTACCAAAAATCCCGTATTACACTCTCGCACTAAACATATAGAAATTCGACACCATTTTCTTAGGGACCATGTTGAGAAAGGTGATGTTGTATTTGAACACGTTGACACTAAAAACCAACTAGCGGACATTTTCACAAAGCCGCTAGCAACGGAACCTTTCTTTCATATCCGCCGAGAACTTGGCATCCTCGACATTTCGGAACGGGAATAATATTTGCTGATGTTATCTTATTTCATTCAAATAATCATGCTGTTGTACTTCTAACAATTTGATATTCGTGTAAGTACAAGTATGTTGTTTATCAAGCTACTCCGGCATTAAGGTGATATTGTTCCATTTCTCTCTCTATCTCTCTCTAATAACTCTCATGATCAACAATTGTATCGTTTGACCTATGTTGCATATGTATGAAATTTTTTTTGTATGATAAACTGTTTGGATGCAAATTGTTTTGTGGCATTTTAGGTAGGCATCAAATATGGCTTGATATGTGACATTAAGTGCAAATCTACATTTGTGCATCCGAACTGAGCTACACACCAAATCTGAACAGTTCAACTCTTTTTCAACAAGAATGAATGAAAGATTTGCAGCTTTCACAACTGCCCATGGATACTAAGAAACAGTCGTCTCTCGCAGCATCAATCGCCTGAATCAAGCAGTGGATTACCTCACTGATATGGCTGATCCATATCGTTATCCGTCTTCCTTTGATATGGGCAAGGGACAAGGATATTAGTCATTTGTTTTTGCATTTGCTCATTCTCCATGTTGTTTTTGTTATCATGTTCTGTTTTATCTCTCCTAAGTGCACACTAATGTTTGTTTTACAGTCTTGATTCCTATAAAATGTTATGGACTTATGTGTCCTTAATTTGGTTTAATCTATTTTAATATTTTGCTCATTGTCAATATTTTGTGTGGATATTGGTATATGATTACTTATAGCCTGTTGAGTATTTTGTTAATTGTTAATATGCCAAAACTTTACCTTTCTCCATCTCTTTTTGATGTTGTCAAAGGGGGAGAAAAGACAAGTAGATTGTAGATCACAACAGCTATGACTGTAAAAGAAAGGGGGAGCTTACTACTATGTTAAAGATATCGCATGTTGTGTTCACCAAGCTTCGCATAGGTTTGTCATCATCAAAAAGGGGGAGAATGTGAGGGAAAACTGTCTCACAACATACGTCTCAAGTTTAAGTTCGATGATGACAAAGTACAACCTCGGATGAATCAGAGTCGTCATGCATACTTACGATGATGACAAAGTACAACCTCGGATGAATCAGAATCGTCATGCAATACTTAACATATTACATCCTTCCTATATCCTTTTAAATCATCATATTTCATTGGCAATATATGTGACTAATGTTTGGTCGTGACAAGATGCACGAAACAACAAACATATTTATGTTTTTGCAAGATTTTTGAACCATGAGCCGACCATACCGTCAGCACACAGTTTCATTCAGTTCACACGGGTCAGCGCATGGAACATGCGTCGACCGCTAACTTGGCGCATGCAGGGTTTAAGAATCTGACGGCTCAGCGCATGAAGATCATGCGTCGACCGCTGACATCGGCGCATGACAGTTTGAGAATCACACGGCTCAGCGCACGCCGACCCTATGGTCGACCGTTCGCAGCGCAGAAACAGAAATTCTGCTATGTTTCATTGATCTGTCAACTGTCTGTTTTGTGTATTACTATAAATAGCTGTCTTTTCAATTTTAACAACCAACATTTTTTTTTAACACATTTTTGAAAGCATTGTGAGAAAGTGTTCAGGTCAAGAAACGTGAAAGAGGTGCATCAGTGTTCTTCATCTTCATCGTTCAATCAACTCACAAATCCTCAAATTACAGATAATCAATTTTTTTGCTGCGGTTTGTGGTTTGCTCGACGGTGATAAGGTTCGAACGCGTGATTGAAGATCCGGTTCGAGTGGAAGCTGGTGCAGGTGTTTCTTGGGAGAAAACCTTGAGGTTTTACCTATCAAGACTACAGGTTTTGAAGGCTTTTGTTACGGAATCGTCGGTTCAACAATCAAGCGAGTGCGAAGGTGATTGATTAGCGGAAGGTTGATCAATCTAGTAGCTAGGGCGTTGAAAGGTTGAAGACGTTCCGGGTTCAATTTGGGTGTGTCTAAGATCAGCCGTGCCGAAGGTTTGATCAACGGAAGAGTTGTCAATAAGGTGGCTGCAATCGGAGGTCATTCACATCAAATTGGAGGACTTGATTCATCTTGAATCAAGGGGCAAGAAGTGGTAGAAATTATCAGCAACATTAAGATTGTTTGTATCAATTGTCTATCGATTCTTGTGTATAACTGTTCTACCAAACAGGTGATATCTATTCAATACATATCTCAATTCTCATTGTAGAATTGAGGGCAGACGTACCCCAACGCGAGGACGACTGGGGGAACTGCCTCATCAAATCTTGTGTTCCTTTATTTTCTGCATTTTCAATTACAGCTTAAAAATTAAGTGATTCTAGAATAAGTGATTTTGTCAAATTGTAGTATTGATTGAGTGAGTTGGTGAAACACTGTTTTTTAACTACTAAGTACAATAGAAATACTGTACTAAGGCTTTTTCAATCACTCATTCAACACAAATATCATTTAAGGTATTTGTGCACACCAACTGTTCGACAAAAGTGCTGAACTAAAATTGCCTTAATTTTGCTGCTAGTTTTGTGCACACCAACTGTTCGACAAAAGTGCTGAACTAAAATTGCCTTAATTTTGCTGCTAGTTTTGTGCACACCAACTGTTCGACAAAAGTGCTGAACTAAAATTGCCTTAATTTTGCTGCTAGTTTTGGTGTAATTTTTGATCATTGGAATAAGGAAATAGTACGAGTGAATCACATCTGAGTTTTGCATAAAAGTGTGTAGTGATTTACTATCCGTTATCGTCTTAAATTCATCCGCTTGACGCATATCCGGCTCTCCAATAGTTGTTCGTTTTAGACTATATTTTCCAAGGCCGCTTCCGCATTTGAAAACAATTTTGAAAACCAATTTTATTGGTAGCGCCACTCAAATTTTTAAAAGGGATCTATTCAACCCCCCTTCTAGATCCGTGCCTTAGTCTAACAAGAGCTAGACATGGTCTGTTTAGAATTTTCCAAGTTCAACAGCCAGTGGAATGCCACTGTGACTGCCAACAAGGAGAGAAAAGATGAGCTCAGGGTCTAGATTGAAAAGTTGAAGCAACAGCTTGGGGAAAAAGAGAGGAAGGTCAGAGAAGAATCATTCCACAGGCTCAAAAGTGATCAACAACTTAGGGAGACATTGTCAGCCAAGGAAAAACATAAAGTTCAAGCAGAGGTGAAGAAGCTCAAACTTGGAGATGCTTTTGGTGAATATGCTTAAGAGCTATGCTGCCGCTACTTGGAGGGGATCATGCACAGGCAAGATGTTCTCATTCAAGAGCTAATCAAGAGGTCGAAGCATCTTGATACCAAGAAGCTGTTCAAAGAGGTTCAAGCCTAAAACAAAGAGCATGGATGATAGGGTGGATTATCTCTAGTAGATGTTGATGATATACCTTAGTTGTTTTTCTTCTATTGTATCTGATCACCGTCAGGCTTGTTGACTGAGATTAGTGGCTATTGTATTTGATTATATCTCTGCTGTATGAGCTATTTGTATCAACTCTTTATTGAACCTTCCTCAGTTAATGTATGAGCTATTTTTTCCAGTGTTCTATCCATCTCGTATGTTTTATTTCCGTTGAAACTTGAATCAAGGTGCAAACCACCCTGGAAATAATCAAGCATGGCATTTGCATTTCATTTTCATGACCATTTACATATCAGGTGTTCTTAGCTGGTTTTCTTATCTCTACTTGGTTTTCTTCAGCAGGATAACAAACTCTAGCATTCATAGGTATGGTACAGGAGTAAATCAGAAACAAACAATGGAACAAATTCAGGCTGAGTTACTTGAGGTGCGAACCCGTATGAATCAATTTATGGAACTGATGCAGAATATGGCTCAGGGCCAAGAGTAGCTGAGAACATTGGTTCAACCCCTTATTGATCCATCTATAACTGAAGACAATGGTATTGTTCCTCCTGGCAGAGGTATTACTGGTGGCGCCAATCCTTCTGGTGGAGTTGGCGCTGGTGTTGTTGATCCTTCGGGCAGGGGTGTTGCTGGTAATGGTAATCTTTTTGGTACAGGTGCTGGAAGTTCAGTTCCTACTCCTCGTTTGGTGGACCAACAAGATGATGTGTTTTCCATGAATGACATAAAAGTTGGTCTCCCCATGGAGGCAGAAAGGATGTTCAGGTTATTGAAGGACATAATGAATGCCTATGAAAGTTAAAATGAACTTGGCTTGAACATGACTGATTTAGGACTAGTACTGGGTGTGAAAATCCCACCTAAGTTCAAGGTCCCCGACTTTGATAAATATAGGGGCACCACTAGTCCTAAAACACATCTCAGGGCGTATTATCGAAAGATGTTCGCGTATTTAGACGATGAAAAGCTTCTCATGCACTTATTCCAGGACAACCTAGCTGAGGCATCCCTGGATTGGTACATCGGATTGGAGAGGACCTATATAAGAAGTTGGAAGGACTTGGGCAAGGCTCTCATCAAGTACTACCAATATAATAGTGATATGGCTTTGAGCAGAACACATTGTAGAATCTTGCTCAGAAGGTGAATAAGAGCTTAAAAGAGTATCCACAACGATGGCATGAGTTGGCTGGACGAGTTAAAAATCCTATGGTAGAGATAGAACTAATGGATATGTTTATGGGCACTCTTCAGGTTCCATATTATGACAGACTGGTTGGTTGTACATCTGCAGGATTCTCAGATTTGGTCATGGCAGGCGGACAAGTTAAAAGCAAGATAAATGTGGGTAAGATTCCGAGTGGTAATGGCTCCTTATTTGGAAGAGGAAAGAAACCTTATGCTGGGGCCCCCAAGAAGAGAGAGGGGGAGAATAATGCTATTTCATCTTACAGAGGTAAGGGCAGAGCTAGTCAAAACTCTTCACAACAGGTAGCTGCTATAGTCATCCGGAATGCACCTCAAAAGCAACCTTATGCTCTCCGTCAGTATCAAAATGGTCCATAGATGGCTAATAGGCACTTTGAAACTCCACCTATGTCGTACGCTTAATTATTACAACATTTACTCTAATTGTAATTGGTCTAGAAGAGAACTTTGGCTCTGCTTACTAGTAATCCTCCAACTGGCGACGATGCCAACCTCCCACTACGACTTCCATTCGGGAGAGCAGAGGCATCACATCAACAATTGCAAAGCATTCAATCACAAGTTTCAAACTTGCTTGATTCAAAAGCCATTGACTTCACCAATAATGGGCCGAATGTGATACATAATCCTATGCCACCCATCGAGGTGCAAGGGTAAATGTTATTGAAAAGGTAGAGGGGTTGAATCTGGTGACTGATGTCCATATGTTGAAGACTCCACTATTGTTTGTAAAAGAACGTTTGTTAAGAGGAGATGTATTCCCAAAGTGTTTGTCTGATTATCAAGGATATGAAGTATTGCTAGAAGGCTGTGATTTATTGAAGGAGGGTATCCAGAAGATGATAGATGAGGGTTGCCTTCAGTTTGAGAGAACTTCCATTAATAATGATGATGATGAGGATATTGCAACCATTTCCATTCCGCATAATACTATTCATATATCAGCGCCAGTGTGGCAAACATCTATTGTTATTACCACGTTAGGGCCTGCACCATACAAAAGCACCAAAGCTATTCCATGGAATTATGGAGCCGAGGTATTTTATATTGGTCAGAAGCAGGAGCTTATGGGTTCTTCAAGTGCTGAGTCCAATGTTGATAATATTGTTGGGGATGGAGGCATTACTCGCAGTGGCTGGGTTTTCTCTCCACCGGTATCTTAAGATGGTAATGTTGATGATTCTGCTAAAGGCAAGGAAAAACAAGTTGTTGAAGATTCTATGAAAAAACAACCTACTGAGGACTCATTTCTAAAGGAAGTTGAGGAATTCATGAGGGTTATTAGAAAGAGTGATTACAAAATTGTAGATCAATTGCACCAGACTCCCTCTAAAATCTCCATCTTGTCTTTGTTATTGTGTTTAGAGGCCCGTATAAATGCTCCGCTGAGAACTCTGAATGTTGCATATGTACCGCAAGAGATTTATGTGAATCAGTTAGAAGGGGTTGTGGCACATGCTAATGTAAGTAATGGTTTGGGGTTCACCAACTTTAACTTGACTCTAGCTAGGAGAAATAACAACAATGCCCTACACATTTCCATGGAATTTAGGGGTTCTTTGTTATCTTATGTTTTGGTAGATACAAGGTCTTCTTTGAATGTATTGCCGAACAAAGCGCTTATGAAGTTGGACATACAAGGGGTGATCTGTAGGCCATTGTGTTGCACCCCAAAATTTGCTCAACCTTTTCTTGCCTGATTTATGTTTCATTGCATTTCATTTGCATAGTTACATCATTTAAATGTTTCAACCATTTGCATATCATAGCATATCAAGTCATCCAATAAGGGATCAAGTGCCATTTATGTCAAAAGAAGCCTATCTAGAGGTGTTCTCTGAGCCTGAGAGCCCATCCAAGTCACCAGAGAAGGGTTGAAGTCATGAGAAGTTTGAGTGCCCCCAGGTGGATTTCTCTCCTAACTTGAGGTGTATTGAAGATCATCAACATGGAATGTGAACTTGAGGTGTGTATGGATCTCATGGAATTCCTAGAGGGCCTTATTGAAGCTGGGACAAGTCACTGATTCAAGTACAAGAGCCACAGTTGAAGTGCAGTCAAATAGGGTTTCATCTGGGTAACCCTAGGTCAAGGAGAGCAAAGAAAGAGCATCAAAGCCTACCTTGAGGTCATGGGGTTTATGGATTGGTATGTTGATACATGTGTGGTGTTGTGCCAAGATTAAGCAAATAAAGATCAAGAATGTGGGAAGTTGCTAAATTAGGGTTTCAGTGTAAAATCCCCTATTTAGTGCCTAACTTCAAAGCCACATAAGTAAAAATACAAGTTTCAAATGGATCTTTGGCTAAAATTAAACTTGTATAGCTTATCAATACCTTTAATTTGAGTACTAGAAGTCCTCAAGGGGATTTATAGAACTCAAGTTATGGTTCTTGCAAATTACAAGTCACCAGAGGACACTGAAATTTATCAGTGAAAGTCACTTGACTTCCAAGCAACGTTTGCCCCTCAAGGAGTTTTCAAATAGATTCTAGGCCAACATAAGAGCTGTAGGTCTTGATCTTAGCTTTAATTTTAGTACCAGAAGTCCTCAAGAAGATTTGTGGAACTCAAGTTATGATCTTGGCAATCCAGGGGTATTTTGGGAAAGTTGAATTATAGGTCATTTTCAAGAATATGCCAAAATCTCCATCTTCCACTCCTCAAATGGAAAATTGTTCAACATGAAATGTGCTTGGAATGATGTTTTTAGGTCAGATGTGAAGTCATGGGGAATTGGATTGGCTTGTATCAAGAAGTGCTCCAAAATGGCCTAAAAAGAGGGATTTTTCAAATGATTCAAAGGAGGGAAATTGGGATTTTTGAATTATAGGTCCTAAACATGTCATGTGAGTAGTCATTTTGACCAGAAATTGCATTCTAAACACAATGACATTTCCACAATTTTGAATTGAGCCCTAATTTCATGACATGCTTTGTAAAGTGATTACTTCATTTACAAGTTACAATTCCAAAACAAGAATCAGGGTATTTCAGGCCGAGATAGCTATCCAAACATACTCCATGATCAATTTGCAGTTGAAAGGAACATTCTAGAGCAAGCTGAGAGCTCAATATCGTAACTGTCACATTGGATTTTCAAGAGAAAATCAGAAACTTTGGATCACTGAATTGGGCCTTAATTTGGACTTAGAAGCCCATGAGAAGCTTCTATATATTCATTTCAATGATTCCAGATGAGGGTTGGTGATGATTTCGTGGAGAGAGTGAAGATAGCAAGTTGAGTTTCAAGGTTTCTAACTGAAAACGGTTTTGGAGTTCAAGGCACATTCAAGCCAAATTGAGGGTTGGAAAAGCTTCCTCTTGCTTCACTGATCGTGTTTGAAGAGTTGTGGAGCTTGAATCCATCATTTTCTATCTTTGTTGATCCAATTTTCACAGGTATGTAATTCTTGAATTTCCTCTTGATCTAGGCTAAATTAGTGTGTATGTGGTTAGGACCAAGGATGATTAGGGAACGTTTCTGGATTGGTTTGGAGTTGATTAGTGACAATTAAGATGGATGATCAATTTCTGTTAGAGGATGATTATACATGATCTTGAGGTTTCAGATCAAGTTGGATAGATCATGATGATCACTGAAGAATAAGGAACATTTCTATGGTTTCAGTTTGGCAATTAGTGATAATTAGTTTGGATGTCATCTCTGAATATTGATTCGAAGTTAGGAAATTTGGATAGGAGATTTGGAATCCTGGTGAAATTCTGAGTAGAATTAATATGAAGTGTGCATTTTCTGGATCGTTGGATCATGAACTCACCGGAGAAGGAGGTGGTGCAGTCATCGGACCACCACACCTGTGTTCAGAGGTAGGAGACGACCTCTTAGACCTTGGATCTTGCTTGGACCTTGACTCTTTCAACTCATCCAACGGCCACGACTTGTTTTTGATTTGGCTGACTTTGACTGCTAAACACAGCGTTTCATTTATCCAGTCAGCTGGTGACTGGACCCTCATGTGGACATGCTTATGACTCTCAGATGCGCTTACCGGTCTCTCCATCTGATGGCTCTCATTTAATCCAGCTTTTTATTTTCTTTTAATCATTTTAATATTTTCTTTTATTCCATTTGATTTCTAAAATCCATATTAAATCCAATTTTGATCCAAAAAAATATTTTAAAAATATCTCCATGATCTTGGATTTAATTGTGATTTTCTGAAATTAATAAATCCCATTTTCATGCCTTTTTCAATTTAATTTGATTTTTCTTATTTTTATGTGATTTCTTTTATTTCCATGTTTTGCATATAGTTAGAAAATAATTCATAATAAATAGAAAAATAAACATTTTTAGGCCAGGTTTTTTTCCCCTGACTCCTTAGAGAGTCTAGAATTTTATAGGATTAAGAAATTACTGATTCATGCATTTTAGAGTTTAATTGCATTTTTATAGTTTAATTGTTTCTATTTTGAGTTTGGTTGATACATGATTTTATGGATTTTATTGTCAGCAATTGGTGCATGATTTTGAGTTGATTCTTGTTGGATTAGTTAGCTTAGAGAAGCATGTACCCTTAGATATTTTATCATATTTTTGTGAATAAATCTTAGGCCAATTTGAGTGGTCAACATAAGTAGTGTTAGATTTAGGGTTTCAAAACAACTAGTTGTAGTTTAGAGCATAGTTTGGAGACTTAGTGTTTGATTTAGGTCCTGGGATTTATATGGGGTATTGGGTATAGGATTAGGTTCCCTTAGAAATTTAATTAGGATTTTATGATCTATTTTAGCATTTTATTTGTATTTTGCAATTGGTGTGATGTTTGTGGGTTTCTCCCTTGGATGCTTGGTTTCTTCCATTTGTTTGAGGCTATTTTGGGTGGGCTTTTGGCTTGGACTATGCTTGGATGAATGGGAGGCATTGAAGTTGCTTTGGATAGCTTGAAGGAGCTTGGGGTTGAAGATTTCTCATCTGTTGGAATGCTTGTTAGGAGCTTAGGAAAATTAGGGTTTTAGGAAGAGCTTTTTAGACTTAGTTCATTTCTTTCCTCAAACATGGAATGCTTTGTTTGCTTCCATCCTATCCTATGATTCAAAGTCCTCTTAAGGAAGCCCCATATTTCCCTTGGAGGGATGAGTGGTATGCCTTAAAGAGTAGAACTTTTGAGGATACCCTTCTTTGCAGATGATGGTTTCTAGTGATTTCCTTTGGTTTTCACTGGTTCCCATTCATTATAAATTGATCTCAATAACCAATCTTTCTTGGTGGAGCTTACTAGAGCTTGGGGATGAAGATCTAAGAGGTGGAAGATGCCTTTCAAAAGGTCTGCTTGAAGATAGGAGCTATTCATGAAGATGAAAGTTGTTGCTGTCAACTTCTTGCTGTTTAACCAACTGTTGCTGTCAGAGCTGCTGTTTGCTATAGGAGTTTGGTGTTGCTGCTTAGGCTGCCTCCTTTGGGTTTTGTTTTCTGTATTGTTTGTTGGCTTGTATAGCTTGCCCCTAGGTTTGAAGTGAATGTTGATTCACTTTGCCTGTTGTTTTCCCAGGTTCGAGGTTGAGCGGGACTCCCTTGCCTCGCTTGTATTGCTGCATTGCATGCATTTTACTGTATTTGCTTGCTTTCTTTCCTATTCATCCCCTAGGATCTCTGATTTCCTCTGTGTAGGAGGGAATTATGACAGACATTAGGATTCTTATCCATGCATGACAACATTAGGTTAGTTTTTATTCCCTTTCAACCCTAGGCTTTTTAGAGCTTCTTTCTCGTCTATCTCAAAACAACTCAAAAATACAGTAATAAGATTAATCGATGTTGTACGTTACGAGCCTTAAGCTATTTGAGAAAGGGTTGCTGGAGAGCTTCTTTCCAGTAGTCTGGCTGCTTAGTGTGGCACCCTTTGGGTGACACGCGACGTAGTCACTCTCAAATCATAATCTCTAGTGCGTTAGAGATTGCAAACAAACTAAAAAAAAAACTTCTTTCGTAAAAGATTCAAAACAATCATCAAAGTGTCATTTTTGTCCGCTTCGACTCTTAATCAAGAAAAACCCTTTTTGAAGGTCATAAAAAACTATCAGACAAGCTTGTGTCTTCCGTAGCCCGAACTACGTTTGCTCTGATCTTTCATGCTGTATGAAAGTACGTAGGCATAGGATGTCGTATCCTAGCAAGCAAACTTCCCCTCCTTTCCCATAGGTAGGCGAACTACGTTGACTCTGATTTTTCGTTCCAGACGGGAATACGTAGGCATAAAGTGCGATACTTTGCCGAGTCATTTTCTTTTCTTTTTAACCCAAACCTGTAGAGTAGATAGAATAACAATCCGTACTAGAAAACAATCGTGGATCCCGTCGAGTACGAATCCAGGAATTTGGTTGCGACAACCATTCCTTTCCCATTTTGCGTTAGGTTTACTCTGAGTGCTTCATTTCCCTCTCGTGGGATAAATAACGCACGGTGGCGACTCTTCTGTCATAGCCGGCGCCGATTTTCGCAGTAGCGACAGCTGGCGACTCTGCTGGGGATTACATTTGTTTCCCTACGCGAGTCAGTCCTAACGCTTGTTTTCCCGTCGTGGGTTTTGTATGGATTTACATTTCTGTCTTTACTTTCCGCATTTTTTGTCAGCTTTATATTGTCATTGCTGTGTGGGGAGGGGGTGATCTGTTGAGAGATAAGCCGGACCTGGGCTTGAGTGCACCTAGAATTAGTTGTGGAAAGTAGTGGGCGTGTGCATGCTTTGCATGTACTACTGTCCCGCAAAATCCATGCTCGGACGAGGTTCTTCTGGTTGACTTCTTTTTCAACCCTTTGGGTTGAGGGGGTTCTTGGTTAGTTGGATTGTCGACTCTGGGGACCGATCAATTGGAAGTTGGCTAAGTGAGGCCTCTTCAGGACATGATGATGCCACACCTTCTGGGTATCGTATCATCAGTCTTGAAAGCTTGTGACGCCGACGACCGCATAGGATGCCGTACCTTGTGTCAGTTGATAGGACACCTACCTGTGAGAGGGATTGGGGCATGCAGGAAACTTGACCTCCAGACTACCCGGTCTTCTTGATATTGGATCAGTATGTGTGGTTACTTGGGGTTCTTCATTAGGACAGTGTTATGGGTCTGTTGAGACCAGGTTGGAGCTTTGTTTTAGGTCTGTTGAGATCAGAGTGGAGCATTGTTGTGGGTCTGTTGAGACCAGGTTTGAGCAGTATTGCGGGTCTGTTGAGACATATATTGTGGATGGATCTCTTCAGCAATATATCACTTGATCCCTGTTGCATGTTTGCATATTGCATTGTTGCATACTCATTTTGCATATCATTAACGTGTGTATGTGTGTCGCTACTGCGAAAATCGGCGCCGACTGAACAGAAGAGTCGCCAGCTGTCGCTACTGCGAAAATCGGCGCCGGCTGAAGAGAAGAGTCGCCACCGTGCGTTATTTATCCCATAGGAGGGAAAGGAAACGCTCGAGGTAAACCTACCGCAAAACGGGAAAGGTATGGTCGTCGCAACCAAAACCTGGGTTCGGGAGTCGGTTACGCAAGGGGAAGGTATTAGCACCCCTAACGTCCGTCGTACTCGACGGGATCCACGCTTGTTTTCGGGTATGGATTGTTATTCTATCTACTCTACAGGTCAAGGGTTAAAAAGAAAATAAAACTGAAAATAAAAATGACTCGGCAAAGTATCGCACTTCATGCCTACGTATTCCCGTCTGGAACGAGAAATCAGAGTCAACGTAGTTCGCCTACCTACGGGAAAGGAGGGGAAGGTTGCTCGCTAGGATATCGCATCCTATGCCTACGTACTTTCATACAGCATGAAAGATCAGAGCAAACGTAGTTCGGGCCACGTACGACACAGGCCTGTCTGATTGATTTTATTCCTTTTGAAAAAGGTTTTTCTGATTAGCAGCCCAAGCGGACAAAAATGACGTCTTGATGAGTTCACATTCTTTTACGTAAGAAGTGTCTTTTATTGTGTTTGAAATCTTTATGGTGTTTTTCTGTTTATTTTGAGAAAGACGAGACAGAACTCTAACCTACGGTTGCAAAGGGAATCAAACTAACCTAATGTTATCATGCATGGGTTAAGACCTAGTGTCTATCATGCTCCTCTCTTGCACAGAGAGAAACAGAGATCCTACGGGAATAGACGGAAACAGCAACAATATCAGATATATAGGAAAACAGTAAAATGCATGGATGCAGCAATACAAGCGAGGCAAGGGAGTCCCACTCAACCTCGATCCTAGAAAACAATAGGCAAAAGTGAACAGGCTTCACTTCCAACCCAACAGGGCAGACAGCAAACAATACAGTCAGGAAAACCAAACAATACAGCAAAAAATGAAATACAACAAAAACATAAACAGCATCAGCAGCTCTGAATCAACATCTGGCTCCAAGTAATCTCCAATCAGCTACAGGCTTCAACAAGCATCAATCTCCATCTTCATGGCCTTCAGGTAAGGGCTTTGATCATCAGTCTTCTATCTGCAATGGAGGATGAGGGATTAGTCACAAGAGTGAATTGGGTTTTAAGCAATCAGTTGACTACCAAAGGTGGTGAACAGACTGCTTCTAACACATATGACATTTTCTCTCAAGAGTTCTATCTCTTAGACACTATCACCAAGCCTTCCAAAGGAAGGGGGTGAGTGTCTTAGAGAGACTCTGTATCACAGAGAAGAATGGATGCAGACAAGGCAATCCATGTTTGATAAACAAACTTTCTAACCTAGAGCTCTGCCTAGCTCCTAAACCCTAGTCTCCTCAGCATCCGCTAGCAAGAATCTTCTCTTCAACTTTGGAAGTTGGACTTCAACATCTGAATCTCCAATGGCTTCACCTTCTCAAGTCTTCAGCTCTCCCAAGTCCCCAAGCAATCCCAATACCCACACAGACAAGCAATAATCCCCAGAGGGCACACCACACCAGTTATACAGATATATAGTACATTAATAGCAGTAGGGGAGTCCTGACTTTTTCTCTAAGGGATCTAATAACTACCCATAGCCCCTATAGTCCCATAGCTAACCTATTCAATCTCTAAGTCCTAAGGGAAATGAATTAATTCTCCTAAGTCATCACCTAAAACCCTAGTTTGGTCATGTCATTCACACCTAAACTAAACACCTAAAATTAATTTCTAAAAATATGAATTAAATTGTATCTACAAGTTTAATGTCTAAACTAAACAACCTAAAAAGAATGGGTGAAAAATATTGAAGCATCTAATAGAACAAAAAATAACAAAATCATGTATGAAATGAAACTCATTAAAATGCTATTTATTTGGAAAATATGGGAAAAATATCAAATAAAAAATAAAATGCAATTTTTATTTTTTATAATTTTCTTGACTTTTTAAAGAAAATGTCAAAAAAAGAATGAATTGAAAATATGCAATTTCTGATTTATTATGAATTTTTAAAAATGAATGAAAATAAAAAGAAATTATAAAAAGAAAATAGAAAGAAATAAAGGGAGGGGGTAAGAATAGCAAGCAGATCAGGTTCAACGTGTTGGGCCCATCAAATTGGGGGGGTGCGAATAGCTGTCTGAGCCCAAGTCCCCCCATTAAATGAAACGGCGCGTTTCAATGTTAAAACTTTCCCTCCGTTTTCCAATTGAATATGATCCGTTGGATGAGTCCTTCAGTCAAGAGTCAAAACGAGATCGTGTGGCTCCTGACCCTTCTTCAACCTCCAGCCACTTAGGGTTTCAGAAAACCCTTCGCATGCACGATTCTTCCATCTCCTCTATCTCCTTCATACCTCCATGAAATCATGAGATTCAAGGAGCAAACTCCTTCACAGCCATGGTGTTGCCTCTTTCTAAAACTCATTCAAGGAGCAAACCCGATAGTGATACCAGATAGAATCCGCCATTATCACATGTCCTCAACTACTCCAATTCTCCACAAAATTCATCCTAAACTAATCTACAACTCATCCTGATCACAGCATGCTAATCCAATAACATTTTCGTGCCTTAATCCAAGAGTTATAAGTCTCAACAGAATTGACACATCATGCTCAAACCTCATGAAACTTCTCCAAAATCATCCCAATCAATCTTCTATCCTATCTTAACCATTCTACTCTATCAAAACCCTAAAATTCGAACTAATTCATGCCATACGAAGAGAAAACAAACCTGGTGCAATTTCTTGATACAGGTGCTAAGATCTCCAAATCAAATGCTTGTGATGAAAGGAAAGTGATCAATGAGCTTGGTGATTACTTCTGTATGCAACAAGTATGGTTCTAAGGCCTTGAATCACTCACTTCCAAAGTTTATGCTTCTTGAATGATGATGATGAATGGCACAATTCCTTCCTCAATTTGCCAAATGAAGGTGTGGATTCTGATCCTTGTATGATGATGATGAAAATTCAATCAAGAATAGTGAAGATTGATGGAGATTATAGAGATTTTGGAAAGCTTATGCAAGTTGAAGAAAGTGTGGAAAATTTGGGGTTTTGAGTAAATGGAAGCACCACCCTTTGCATGAACCAACTTGTATGAATATATAGATGAGGTTAGAACCTCCTAGAAACTTGGAGAAGTTTCCCTTGCACAAATTCCCTTGGATTTTGATTATGTTTCTTACATTGCAAGCAACCATGGATAACTCTTAAATCTTGAACTAAACTAAAAATTACACTTTAGCCAATGTCTTTAAAATGCCTTTTCCATTCAAAATTACCTATAATTTTGCTTCATTTGGCCAAGATATAAAAAATCTCATTTTTAAGGCCATTTTTATTCATTAAATTCAACAATTTTGAAACCTTGTGCTATGAATCCTTACAATCTCTCATGGTCACTTTTCTAGACTCAAAATGTCATTTGGAGCAAGTTTGATGTTGTAAGTTTTTCCATTTGAAGCTTCCTTGTGTGAGTTTTGGGCATAGGTTAAAATGACCTGTAATTCACAAATGACCAAAGTACCCTTTGCTTGCCAAGACCATAAATAGAGTTCCCCAAATCATATGAAGGCATACTATACCATTATAGAAAGCTAAGACAATATAGAACAATTCTTATGTTGACCAGAAATTCATTTGAAATCTCCTTGAGGGGTAAAAATTGCTTGGAAGTCAAGTCACTTTCACAGACAAAGTTTCAGATACCTCAGATGACCTGTAACTTGCAAGGACCATAACTTGAGTTCTATAAATCTCCTTGATGTCTTCCACCACTCAAATTAAAGGTATTGAGATCCTCTACAAGTTTCATGTTGGCCAAGAATCCATTTGAAGCTTGAAGGTTGACTTATCTTTCTTGGAAATTTGACCTAAACTAGGGGATTTTACACAGAAACCCTAATTTAGACCCTCCTCTTCTCCTTGATTTCTCTTGATTTCTTCTTAGCATAACAATATATCCTTATTCTCCATGCCAAATGATGAACCCCACATCTCTCCAATAGACCTGAATGTCCTCAAATCAATCAATTGACCTAGGGTTGACCTAGGGTTGACCCAGATGAAACCCTAGTTGACTGTCTTCAACTGCAATTCTTGTGATCACATCAACAACTTGTTTTCTTCTCCAAATGACTTTCCAAGTCCTCCAAGATGTCTAGATACTCCCCATGCTCTCCATTTCACAGCCCATAATTCCCTTGTTGATCCTCAGACACCCTCAGTTAGGAGATATGCTCAATGCTTGATCCACTGAACTCCCTACTTTCAAATTCTTTTCTGATGACTTGAATGAGATTGGATTAGAATAATAACCTCTTGATAGGCCTCTAGAGATGATAACAATGATTGGCCCCCTGCTGGATGACTTGCTATGCTTATGCTATGCAAATGATTAGACTATGTACATGACTCTATTATGCAAATGCTAATGATATTGAAACATAAACCAGATGAATAAGGTTGGGCAAATTTTAGGGTGCAACAGCTGCCCCTATTAAAGCGACTTGGACCCGATTGGGTGAAGAGCCCAGAGCCTTCAGACATTCGCGGTACGAGACGGTTGAATACCAGTGAAACCAGAAATTTGCCAACCGCAGAAATAAACCGCGCTCCTGCTTGGGGAACGACATTCATCAGCTGAATCTGACTGTTATGACAACCCACTGATCTCGCGCGACCGTGCTAGGGATTATTTTCATCGTTCTGAAAAAGATTCTATCATTGCAGAGACAGAACACTGTCCACGCCAGGACGCCTGCTTCGTCGATTTGGAAAACCTCAATAACTTTGCTGGGGATGGCTCGTCTGCCTTCTCGTCAGAAATAAATCGTCCACGTTAGGAAAAAACTCTTCCACGTTAGGAATAACACCGTCCACGTTAGGAATAACATTGTCCACGTTAGGAATAACATCGTCCCTGTTAGGACTCACCTTTCCACGTAAGGAATCCATCTCCTTCTTCCACGTCAGGAATACAAGCCTCTTTCCACGTAAGGAATACTATCTTTCCACGTAAGGAATCACATCTTGGTTTGAATCTGTCCACGTAAGGACCCCAATCTTTCCACGTGAGGAATATAATCTCAATCTGTCCACGTTAGGACTCCGACTTGATATGTCCGCGCAAGGACTCCATCTTTCCACGTAAGGAATCACATCTTGGTATGTCCGCGTAAGGACTCAATCTTTCCATGTAAGGGATCATCATCTTCAAACTTTCCGCGTAAGGAATCTTCATCTTTCCCCGTTAGGAATACAACTCGTCTTTTCTGCGTCTGTCCACGTCAGGACTGAACTTGCTTTTCCACGTAAGGAACTGAAGCTTCTCTTTCCTCGTAAGGAATAACCTTGTCCACGTCAGGACTCACGTTTCGTCTTGATTTGTCCATGTCAGGACTCCACTGAGGAAATAAAACTTGTCCACGTTAGGACCCATGCACCTTTGACCCGCTGGGGAAGTGAGACTTGTCCACGTCAGGACTCACATCTCAACCTGCTGAAGTAATAGAACTTGGCCATGTCAGGACTTGCGCGTCTTTGACTTGCTGGGGAAATAAGACTCGTCCACGTCAGGACTCACACGTTGCCCATAACACAAAGAAGGATAAACTTGTCCACGTCAGGACCCTCGCATCTTGTCATCATAAAGAGTTACAAACTTGTCCACGTCAGGACACCCCTTTCACCATTACGAATAAAGCTATTTGCTGAGAATAAATGGTCCACGTCAGGACACCAACACGAAGAGTAATCAATCTTGTCCACGTCAGGGCTCCACACTCAATCAATACCGAGAACTCGAACCTGTCCATGTTAGGACTAACACGCATCGTCAACTCGAGGAAATGTCCACGTTAGGACTCCACATTCCAACACTCTTCTCTAGCACAAAGAAAACCCGTCAATAAAATTGTCCACGTTAGGACTCATCCTTCCATTGGTCCGCAAATTTCTTATCACTGACGTTACAGCAACTTTGAGGCTGGCTCTACTGGGGATATTTGAAAATCAGACTTCCAGACGCCTGTTCTGATAACCGGCGGTAGCCTCTGAAATTCTGATTCATGAATCCTTTGATGACCAATAGCTCTGCTTGGGGATAAGGAGAAACTTATCCTGCTGACTCTGGCGGGGAAAACACAAGAAATTCATAAATAACTCTGTTCGGAGACGAAGAGAACTTCATCTTGACAACTCTGTGGGGAGTAGTGCCAAAGCTGACACTTCGTGGGATATCTCACGTCGAGATCCTGAATATTTATTGATTCACCTGAGCAAGGGCTCTCTCTTCCTGCAAGAGAAACAATACTTGGAGCAAACGGTTAGCCAACCTAGTTTATGTTTCAAAATGCATATGTTTGACAATGATGCAATGATCCATTCGACATGGAAATGCTACGCTTTTATTTGGTGAATGCAAGTATGACCCTATATGCCAATGCAAATGCAGACTTGAACTGCTGGGTGCAGAAATTGCTTCAGCAAAATAAATGCTGAAGATGATGGCGCCTCCACTGGGGATAGCCAGATGCTACGGAACCATCCCAGCAAAATAAATGCTGGGAGAGTGAAGTCGACTCAGCTGGGAAATCGGGGAATTTAAACCAGCACCTTGTTGAAGGGCCACCCTGCTGGGGCATATAACTCTGCTAGGGAACAGCAGATGCGCCTAGTATGATTGAACTTCTGCGGGAAAGTGAACGGATATCACACGGTGTTCCACGCCAACTCTGCTGGGGAGAGCCTTAATCTTTGAGTTCCACTGGGAGGAATACTTGCTGAGAAGAGAATTCCGCTGGGGACGGGATGATTCTCTTGGGAAAAATCAATTGAATCTGCTGGGGGAGAGTAAATGACCCGGCGGGGAAAGGTGAACCGTCTGAATTCAGCTTGCCAATTGGAAATATTAATCTTCTGAGGCTGAACCACTCTCTGCTGAGGATAAATGACTTGGCTGGAGCATGTCCTCTTGGATAGGCTACGACTAGCTGGGGAATTCGATCCTTCTTCAGTAAGGAACATGCATGACCTGCGTGAGAGTCGAGTCTTTTACTACTGCAGCCTCTTGATCATCTTCCTCGTACGGCTATGAAACCTGCAACAACACAAACAAGACAAGAAAAGTCTATGCAACCAAATCGATCCAGATTAGTGACGTTATTTTTAGTTAATTAAAAGCTTTAGCAAATGTTGGCAAGGGCCAGTGACGTTATGCACATGCTAGTCTCATCAAACTTAGGCGTTAATCATGCACAAAACAGTAAAGAACAATGTCAAGTACTGAATAACGTATTTTATTGATTGGGCCCCTGAATGGGCGGAGTTTGTACACGGAATGTAACTCCTGAAAAGAGGAAGTTACGCAAAGCAAATATACAAGTATGCACAAGAAGCATAAATATATTGACAAATGAAATTTTGTACACATGTCGGCAACGGGATGCAGACGAACACCACGAACTGATCCTCCCATGACTCGCCCGACTCTAATGCTTTCCCAGTATTCACTCTTCCGAAGAGGTTGTATCTGATAACCGACCCCTCAGGTATTCTCCCGCATTGATGCTCACTGTAATATCAAATTCGGACCGCAGTCATTTGCTTTTTAAATCCCTAACTTTTGCGTGAACCGCCCTTTACGGGTTTTCAGTTCATCGGGATACCCTTTTTTGCCGAAGCCGCCCAGTGTAGGTTTTCAACTTCGCGGGTGTACATTTTTTCAATTTTATCCCTAACTTTTGCCCGAACCTTTCATTCTGTTTTTGGTTCGCCAGGATGCCCCATTTTTGCCTGGACTCTCTTTTTTCTGTCCAGCGGGTCTATTTTAAGCAAAGTATTTTTTAACTGCGTCCGAATTCACAGGTGACGTAAAGTCTTCGCCGTCCATAGTGGACAACAACAACGCTCCTCCTGAAAAGACTTTCCTAACAACGTATGGCCCTTCGTAGTTGGGGGTCCACTTGCCCCTGTGATCTGCTTGCGGCGGGAGAATCCTTTTCAGCACAAGGTCGCCCGTCTGAAAGCTTCGCGGATGTATCTTCTTATCATACGCTTTCTTCATTCGGCTCTGGTATAAGCGACCGTATGCTAGAGAAGCCAGCCTCTTCTCGTCCATCAAGCTCAATTGATTCAACCTGTCTTTCACCCATTCTGCCTCGTCCAGCTGAACGTCTCGCAATACCCTCAGAGAAGGGATCTCCACTTCCAATGGTAATACCGCTTCCATTCCATACACTAATGAGAACGGGGTTGCTCCGGTTGATGTGCGTACCGTCGTACGATAACCGTGCAGAGCAAAAGGTAGCATCTCATGCCAATCCTTATAGGTCACCACCATTTTCTGGACGATCTTCTTTATATTCTTATTGGCCGCCTCAACAGCGCCATTCATCTTGGGTCGGTAAGAGGAGGAGTTGTGATGTTCGATCTTGAAATTCTGACAGAGCTCCTTCATCATTTTGTTGTTCAGGTTCGAACCGTTGTCCGTGATTATCCGCTCGGGGATCCCATATCGGCAAATGATATCTCTCTTAATGAATCTGGCCACCACTTGCTTCGTTACATTTGCGTAAGACGCCGCCTCTACCCACTTGGTGAAATAATCGATTGCTACTAGAATGAATCGATGCCTGTTAGAAGCTGTCGGCTCGATCTTTCCAATCATATCGATTCCCCACATCGAGAACGGCCATGGCGATGACATCACATTCAGAGGACTCGGAGGCACATGGATCTTATCAGCATAGATTTGGCACTTGTGGCACTTCCTTGCGAACTTGAAACAGTCAGTTTCCATAGTCAGCCAAAAATAACCTGCCCGTAGCAGCTTTCTCGTCATAGCATGTCCACCAGCATGCGTACCAAAGGTACCTTCGTGTATTTCCTCCATGAGCAACTTTGCCTCTCTTTCATCTACACAACGCAACAGCACCAAATCGTGGTTTCTTCTGTATAAGACGCCATCCGGGTTCAAATAGAAATTACCCGCTAATCTCCTGAGAGTCTTTTGATCTTGACCGGATGCCCCAGCCGGATACTCTTTGTTCTTCAGGAAGTTAAGGATATCAAAATACCATGGTTTGTCGTCGGATGCTTCCTCAATAGCAAATACATAAGCTGGCCTGTCAAGCCGAGAGATAATGATTCGGGGAGCCTCGTTCCAGAAGTTGACTTTGTACATGGAAGACAAAGTGGCGAGGGCGTCAGCCATTTGATTCTCTGCCCGCGGTACGTGATGTAATTCAACCTTGTCGAAGAAAGGCAACAATCTCCTTGCATAATTCATGTAATGTATCAAGTTGGGCTGACGCGTCTCCCATTCCCCTTTGATTTGATTCACCACCAGAGCTGAGTCTCCATATACGTCTAAATTCTTGATTCGCAAATCAATGGCTTCTTCAAGCCCCATTATACAAGCTTCGTATTCGGCTTCATTATTGGTAACGGCAAAGGTCAATCGGGCAGTAAACGGGATGTGCGACCCGTGTGGCGTAGTGATGATTGCCCCTATTCCGCTACCGTAAGCATTCACAGCTCCGTCAAATATCATCCTCCATTTGGAACCCAACTCTGGTCCTTCGTCTGGCAACGGCTCTTCACAATCTTTCATCTTTAGGTACATGATATCCTCGTCAGGAAAATCAAACCTCATCGATTGGTATTCTTCAATAGGCTGCTCCGCCAGATACTCAGACAGCACACTCCCCTTTATAGCCTTTTGCGAGACGTATTGAATGTTATATTCAGTCAAGACCATCTGCCAACGGGCAATTCTCCCTGACAACGCCTGCTTTTCAAATACATATTTGATAGGATCCATCTTCGAGATGAGCATGGTTGTATGATTCAGCATGTATTGCCTCAAACGCTTGGCGGCCCAGGCTAGCGCGCAACAAGTTTTCTCCAGCATTGAGTATCGAGATTCACAGTCTGTAAATTTCTTACTCAAGTAGTAGATCGCATGCTCTTTTCTTCCTGTCTCGTCGTGTTGACCGAGAACGCAACCCATGCTTCCCTCAAGAACCGTCAAATACATGATCAAGGGTCTCCCTACCACTGGGGGTATCAAAATAGGAGGCTCCTGCAGATACTTCTTTATTTTATTGAACGCCTTTTGACAATTTTCGTTCCACGTTACAGTTTGATCTTTCTTCAAAAGCTTGAATAATGGTTCGCACGTGGCAGTTAGGTGAGATATGAACCGGGCGATGTAGTTCAACCTCCCTAAAAACCCGCGCACCTCTTTCTCTGTTTTAGGCGTCGGCATCTCTTGTATTGCTTTTATTTTTGCAGGATCGACCTCTATTCCTCTTTCGCTTACGATAAACCCCAGCAGTTTACCCGATCTCACCCCGAAGGTGCATTTGTTAGGGTTCAGTCTCAGCCTGAACTTCCTAAGCCTTTTAAATAACTTCAGCAGATTCACCAGATGCTCTTCCTCCGTCTGGGATTTGGCAATCATATCGTCAACATAAACTTCGATCTCTTTATGCATCATATCATGGAAAAGAGTCGTCATCGCACGCTGATATGTTGCCCCAGCATTTTTCAAACCAAAGGGCATCACTTTATAGCAAAATGTTCCCCAAGGCGTTATGAAAGTGGTTTTCTCCATATCCTCTGGCGCCATTTTAATCTGATTATAGCCTGAAAAGCCATCCATGAAGGAGAATACGGAGTATTGAGCAGTATTATCAACTAGCACGTCGATATGAGGAAGTGGAAAATCGTCTTTTGGGCTTGCTCTATTCAAATATCTATAATCCACGCACATTCGAACCTTTCCATCTTTCTTTGGCACTGGTACGATGTTAGCAACCCATGAGGGATACTTTGTCACAGCAAGGAAACCAGCGTCCCACTGTTTTTGGACTTCCTCTTTGATCTTCACTGCCATATCTGGTCGAGTTCTGCGAAGTTTTTGTTTGACCGGCGGGCAATCTTCTTTTAGTGGCAGGCGGTGCACAACCATATCTGTATCGAGCCCTGGCATATCTTCATACGACCAAGCGAATACATCACTATACTCTCGAAGCATTTCAACCAGTCTTCGCTTGATATCACCCTGCAGCGCGGCTCCGATACGAATATTCTTCTCGACCCCTTCCGACCCCAAGTTGATAATTTCGATGACCTCATCGTGAGGCAGAATGGCTCTTTCCTCTTGCTTCACCAACCAAGACAGTTCTTCAGGAACATCACTATCTTCGACAACCTCTTCTTCGGCCTGAAATACCGGGTGCTCGAAGTCGGGACGAGTCGTAGGTGGTTCAAGAAGGTCATCTGAAAATGTTATCCTGCAAAAGGAATGGTTAAGTGCTTCAAAATGCGTATAAAGCGAATAACCACGTTGCCATTTTATTGAAAAATATAAAACAAGAAAGACAGGGATTACAGTATTTGCACATGAAAAAACGCCATTTATTTAATGATTAACACGCAATGTTCATAACAACACAGCCCTAAGCAAATCCTGATGCCCCGGGCAAGACATCAGATTATTCAACAATTAATAAAGCAAAGCATTACTGTTTAAAAGTCACAGGAACAAACTCCTGAATAGACCAGTTGCACAGTCCTTGTCCTGGCGTGCTTGGCTGAATCCAGGCATCCATATCACAGTCGCTGTCTCCTTCGTCAGACTCCGAAGCAGCATTGATGGTTTCATGACACACTCCACCGGAAGAGATGGTGATTGGCCCTCTGAAACGAGGTGCCCCCACGGAAGGAGTTGACGACGACGGTTGGTATCCTAGCCCGAACCGGTCCATCTTCACAGGAATATCCAGCACCTTGCCCCAGCCCTGTGCTTCCCCTGCTTCTACTAGAGCTTGAGATTCTTTATACGATGAGACGGCTATCTCTGGCACTTTGCTCGGCCCGGGACCTTTGTCCTTGATGCGCAACCCTTCAAATGCCTGGCAGGGTGTTTCGTGGATCTCTCCGTCGACCTCCACATATTTAAATGACGATAGATGGCTGACCAGGATATCTTCTTCTCCGCATACAGTGACTACGCTGTCTCCGACCATATATTTCAACTTCTGATGTAGGGTAGACGTGACTGCCCCCGCCCCATGAATCCAGGGTCTTCCAAGCAAGCAGCTGTACGCAGGCTGTATATCCATGATATAAAACTCAGTTGCAAACACCTCCGGCCCCACCTGTAGAGGCAATGTGATCGATCCAAAGACTGTTCTCCGCGTGCCGTCAAACACTCTAACTACCAAGTCGCTGGGCGTGCACAAGATTCCTCTAACATCCAGTTTCATCATCGCCTTCTTGGGCAGCACATTCAAAGACGATCCGGTGTCGACCAATACATGCGACATTACTGATCCTCTACACTCGACGGATACGTGCAGCGCCATGTTATGATCTCTCCCTTTCGGGGTCAAATCAAAGTCGGTAAAGCCCAAGTTGTGGCCTGCATTCACATGTGCCAACACTCCTTCCAGCTGATTCACGGAGACGTCCTGAGGTACAAAAGAAGTATCCAGGACTTTCAGCAAAGCATTTCTGTGAGCTTCCGAACACAAGAGCAATGACAGGATAGATATTTTGGACGGCGTCTGCTGCAGATGCTCCACAATCTTATAATCACTTTTTCGAATCAAGCGCATGAACTCTTCTACATCTTTCGATGCCGATTCTTTGTCACTTGCTTGCACTGGGACATTCTCAACCGCTTTCCCTTTTCCTTTTGCTAGTCTTTCGGCCTCCACTTCAGGGGATATAAAGATCCTACCACTCCTTGTCATACCTCCTGAACCAACAACGTTATCCACAGTCTCGGCTGGCTGCTTATTGACATCAATATTTATCCCGTCACAATACACCTCCAATCCATATGACCATGGGACTGCTTTCGTGTTCTCGTACGGGATCGGCCCGACCTTAGTTATGGTGATCGGTGGTCGCTGAGCTGGTGCTGCAATAGTGATTGTCTTTCGAGGAATCGTTATAGTGGCCACATCATTCTGATCATATGCTACTGCCCCTGCGGGCTCTTCAGTTGCTGCCTGGTCAAACTGCAATATGCCTTCATTAATTAAAGCCTGGACGCCTTTCTTCAAGTCATCACACCCCCCAGCTAGGGTCCAACATTCTAAGCAATATTCGTCACATCCTGGGTAAACACCCCCTTGCAACAGTCGGCTCTTTATCTCGCTCAGCGGCGTCTTTAAATCTTCGACATTCATAATCAGATTCAACCCTTCCTCAGTCAGAATGGCGTTGGCCCCGTGGTTAGGCATGGGCTTCTGCACTATATTCGGACCTGCCGTTCCGAAATTGATAGTCTTATTGTCCAAAAGATCCTGCACAACGTGCTTAAAAGCATGGAAACCCTCTATATCGTGGCCCGGAGCCCCAGAATGAAACTCACAGTGCCTGCTTGCATCGTAACCAAACGGGGGAGCTCCCGTTATCGGTGCCAGAGTTCTCTTCTCTACCAGGTTCAATCCCAACAATGTCTGCAATAAATCAGCATATGTCGTGGGAGGCTTCTCAAACACTCTTCTTGGTTTACCACCCTGGAATCTTCGCTGAGCCTGCTGTGCCCCCTGCTGAGGCTGCTGCTGCTGCATTGGCTGCTGCTGAGACGGTTGTTGTTGCTGAAGTGGTTGTTGCTGATATGGAATAGTAACACTCGCCACCTGCTGCGGCTGATGATATGGATTTCGTCCCCTGCCTCGGCCTCGGCCTCGACCTCCAAACACTGCGCTTACCTCGCCCTGACGGCGCCCACCAAAAGCTTTCCTATTACTGCCAGATGCAGTCGATTCCTCAACCTGGAATTTTCCTTGCTTAATGTTACGCTCAATCTTTTCTCCCATCAGAATTAGGTCTGAAAAACTAGCCAGAGACGTGTGAAACAGCATGTCATGAAACAAACCTGTGAATGTGCCGACGAACATGTCATTCATTTCCTTATCTTCTACAGGAGGACGGACCCTGGCAGCCATATCGCGTCACCTTTGCGCGTACTCTTTAAAGCTCTCCCCCTTCTTCTGAGACAGCCCGACCAATTGGACCCGATTGGGCGCCAAATCGTTGTTATACTTGTAGTGAGCTACGAACGCCTCTGCCAATTGCTTCCATGTCTTGATATTAGTTGGCTCCAACCCCATATACCACTCTAGGGAAGGACCCGACAGACTATCTTGAAAGAAATGCATTAGCATTCTTTCATCAGTTGAGTATGCAGACATCTTTCTGTAATAAGCTCGTACGTGCACTTTCGGACATGTGTCCCCTTTATACTTATCGAACGCAAGAGCTTTGAATTTGATTGGCACCCTCAAGCCAGGTACCAGACCCATTGTTGCCATGTCCAAACCCACAGCACTTTGGTTCAGGACCCCCCTCATTTGCTCTTCCAGCATTCTGATCTTCTGGGAGTCGTCCATCGGCCCTTCGAAACCTCCGCCGGAGAAAGCGTCCTCCTGCTGATCTTCTTGCCACATACCATTCCCAGGTCCATACCCATCATATCCATTATTACGTCCAGCCCTGATCTGATTCATCCCCGGACCTCGGCCTCTGGTGTCGTACCCTTGAACACCTCCAGCAGGCCCAAAAGCCATAAACCCCGTGCCGTTTCCATTTCCGAAACCTCCGTAACCCTGATTGGCCGCACCATAACCATCTTGCCCAAAGCCTTGAGCATTGAAACCATATTTCCCAGCGTTATCGAATCCCTGATCGTTGAACCCGAATCCAGCATTGACGAAGCCGTTACCCCCCATATTATCGCCCAAATTGACGTCACCAAGCCCAACGTTATGGACAGCCGTCTCATTCCCAACTCCGACGTTACCATTTACAGCAGCGGTAGCGTTGTTGACATTAGCAGCAGGTATATTGACTACAGGCGGAGCCACTGGTGTGGGGGTGCCGTCCCCATGAACAGTATCGACCCGTACAGACTGATGATCCTCGTTACCGTGACCAGCATTTCGAGCCAACAAGGGCTGGACCATGGCTTGCAGATTTTCCTAACCCTTTGCAATAGCTTCCATGGTCTGCATGAAGAGAGCGAGCTTCTCGCGCACATCTTGCATCTCGTTCTGCATTTGATCCATGATTCTTCGACAGTTGGTGCGGGTAGAATAGCGGTGCGGGTGTTGATCTGCAATCCTGGAAAGTACCTGGTACAGAGCATGAAATAAGATACCACCCAATGATTACCTGTAATGCAATATGGATATGGATGCAATGCAATGTGTCTGTGCATTAGGGAAGTTCATTCCCCCAGTTCTAGTGTGAAGGTGCCAGTGCGGTGACAGTGCTAATGATATAAAGATCGGAGCTGAATCACAGAAAGCCTCATATATTGCTGAGAAAACCAGAATACAATGTCGCTGAGAGTACAACAAGAAGGCATGACCTCAACCAACAACCCTGGTGATGGTCAGCACTATGCAAATAAAGCATACAAGTTACTACATGAAATGATCACATCCTCCCAAAAGTCTGGTATTCTTCTATCAACTTCTTGGTCTCCGGATGACTGGGTCGAGCAAGCAGCCCTTCGACAAGTTGGTTTCTCTTTTTAAGAACACGGCGCACGTCTTCAGCAGTTTCTTCCCATGTCGCTTCTCCGAAACAATCTTCTAATTTTCGCTTTTGAGACACGGCTTCATCTCTGCATTTGATTGCCTTGTTCAGTGCATTCTGGACACTATACCGGGTCATTACTTCTTCCTCACATTTCTTGATGCTAGACTTCAACTTCTCTTCGAGGTCGGAGATTTGCTGCTTCAACTTATCCTCCCTCTTCTTGTTGTTAGTGAGCGTGGCATTCCAAGTCTTATTGCAAGAAGAGATCTCTCGGTGTGCTGCGTCGAGCGCCTTCTTTTTGGATTCCAGCATGTCATGGGAGCTTCTGAACTCTTGCCCCAGACGTTCGCGCTTTTTATTTTCCTCAGTCAACTCATCCCCTAACCTGTTTAACAGCTCGATTTGTTGTTGGAAAGCATATACGGCCTTGTTTTTCTCACTGCGTACCTGAGCTAGCTCCTGCTCTAACCCTTCGTTGATCTTCATCAAGGTTTCCTTCTCTCTCACAACTTGCTCGTAGGCTTCCCTAGAAACAGTAGTTGGCTCTTCTGCCGGAATAGGAACAATGACGGGTGCAGCTGGAAATGGCATTAATAACTGACTTGCTCTTTCCTGGATCCAAACCCTGTAAGGTGCATAGGCCTGGCAATCGTTCTTACCTAACAGTGGCTTCCCCTTGCGGTTAATACGTGTCTAGGCATGTTGCAACTCAGCTAGCAATTATCCCTTCAAATCACCTGTGAAGTACAGAGATTCCTGTACTTCTTCCTCCTGAGGTGGATTCTTCAGTGCATATCCGAACTGGCGAATGAATAGAGAAGGGTTGTAATTGATACACCCTTTTCTTCCTATCAGCGGCACATTAGGGTACCCAGAACAACTGAAGATGAGCTCGGATCCCAACAGGTCTCGATCAACCCACTCCATATCTTCCGACGATAGCCTCATCAGGCGCTCTGGCCAACCAACTGGGACTGTAGTCTCTGCAACAGATCTTCTCTTAGGAAGGTGACTCTCAAACCACATACTCAACAAGGGTACAAAAAGATGAACATTCTTTCCTCTTCCCTTCTCATTCTTGTAATGCAGTGAGTGGTAGAAATCTCCGAGTAAAGTAGGTACAGGATTACCAGCGGCGAACAAGTAGAAAGCATCGAAGTCCACAAAATCCGGTATGCTGGGAAACAAAACTATGCCATAAATGCACAAAGCCAACACAGCATTGAAAGCAACCCAACACCCGCTCTTGGCATACTCCTGGGCTTTACCAACTAAGAATTGGAGTGAGAAGCCTGGAACTCCACGGGAAACAGTAGTCACAAGTTCAGAAGCATCAATATGCAAGGCTTTTGCCAAATCCTCCGGCTTGGGCTTGGCGTCATAATGAATGAATGGAACCTGGTTCTGCACGGGCAGCTCAACATACTCAGCGTATTCCTCCAGGGTTGGTCCCATAATAAAGTCAGAGAACGTGAAGCACCTCAGAGCAGGGTCGTAGAATTGCATCAAAGCATACAGCCCATCCAATTCTACCTCTGTAGGTTTGCACACCAATCTCAGTAATCTACCATAGCTCATCCGGAAGCTCCTACGAACACCCTCATCAGCAAGAGAGATCAACCCCAGTAAAGGAACAATATCAAGAGTAGGCAATTTGTAAGCAACTGTTCTCCTTAAGCTAGTCATGATCAAACACTCAGAAGTCAGGACACTAGAACTAGGGAAATGCAAATACACCTGCAGCACAGACACACGTTAGTGAAATGCAAATGGTAATGGATATGCAGTAATGCAATGCAAGTAACGTGCAACAGGGACCAAAGCTGTAGCTGAATAGCCTGAACCATATCAAGAAAGTCTCAGACCCTCCAGAAGTCATCCAATCCTGGTCTAGGATAGACCTCAAACAAAGCTCCAATATTGGTCTCTGATAGACCCCATAATCATAACCTGAATGGTCTCTGGCAGACCTCAAATCATATCTCCCACTGGTCTCTGACAGACCTCAGAACACATCTCCAAATAGTCTCTGACAGACCTCGGAACACACCAACTGGTCTCTGACAGACCTTAGAACACATCTCCACCTGGTCTCTGACAGACCTTAGAACCTTCCATAAATATCCAGGATCCTGATCAAGAAACAAACCGGTGGTCTGAAGGTCTAGTTACCTGCATAACCCTGAATCCCCTCACAGGTGGGTGGCCCTATAACTGGCACAAGGTACGGCATCCTATGCGGTCGTCGGCGTCACAGACTTTCAGGGTTGATGATACGATTCCCAGAAGGAGTGGCATCATCAATCCCTGAAGAGGCCTCACTTAGCCAACTTCCAAATGATCGGTCCCCAGAGTCGACAATCCAACTAACCAGCAACCCACGCCAACCAAAGGAAGGGGCAGGAGGCCAACCAGAGGAACCTCGTCTGAGTGTAGATTTCATGGGACACCAAAGCAAGCAAAGCAAGCGGGCACCCACTAATTTCTACTCTAATTCTAGGTGCACTCAAGCCCAGGTCCGGCTTATCCCTCAATATCAGAACACCCGTCACACCCCAGATACAGCAGCAATAATCAATATATAAAGCTGAAAATACAAGGTTAGAAATATAAAATAACTCCATACAAAATCCTCGACGGGAAAACAAGCGCTAGGATTGACTCGCTCAAAGGGACGTTGGATCCCAAATGCATAAGAACTATCGCAGTCCTTAGCAGCCAGGGGACGTTGGGTCCCCAGCAGAGTCGCCAGCTGTCGCTACTGCGAAAATCAGCGCCGGCTGAACAGAAGAGTCGCCAGCTGTCGCTACTGCGAAAATCGGCGCCGGCTGAACAGAAGAGTCGCCACCGTGCATTATTTATCCCATAGGAGGGAAAGGAAACGCTCGAGGTAAACCTACCGCAAAACGGGAAAGGTATGGTCGTCGCAACCAAAACCTGGGTTCGGGAGTCGGTTACGCAAGGGGAAGGTATTAGCACCCCTAACGTCCGTCGTACTCGACGGGATCCACGCTTGTTTTCGGGTATGGATTGTTATTCTATTTACTCTACAGGTCAAGGGTTAAAAAGAAAATAAAACTGAAAATAAAAATGACTCGGCAAAGTATCGCACTTCATGCCTACGTATTCCCGTCTGGAACGAGAAATCAGAGTCAACGTAGTTCGCCTACCTACGGGAAAGGAGGGGAAGGTTTCTCGCTAGGATATCGCATCCTATGCCTACGTACTTTCATACAGCATGAAAGATCAGAGCAAACGTAGTTCGGGCCACGTACGACACAGGTCTGTCTGATTGATTTTATTCCTTCTGAAAAAGGTTTTTCTGATTAGCAGCCCAAGCGGACAAAAATGACGTCTTGATGAGTTCACATTCTTTTACGGAAGAAGTGTCTTTTATTGTGTTTGAAATCTTTATGGTGTTTTTCTGTTTATTTTGAGAAAGAAGAGACAGAACTCTAACCTACGGTTGCAAAGGGAATCAAACTAACCTAATGTTATCATGCATGGGTTAAGACCTAGTGTCTATCATGCTCCTCTCTTGCACAGAGAGAAACAGAGATCCTACGGGAATAGACGGAAACAACAACAATATCAGATATATAGGAAAATAGTAAAATGCATGGATGCAGCAATACAAGCGAGGCAAGGGAATCCCACTCAACCTCGATCCAAGAAAACAATAGGCAAAAGTGAACAGGCTTCACTTCCAACCCAACAGGGCAGACAGCAAACAATACAGTCAGGAAAACGAAACAATACAGCAAAAAATGAAATACAGCAAAAACATAAACAACATCAGCAGCTCTGAATCAACATCTGGCTCCAAGTAATCTCCAATCAGCTACAGGCTTCAACAAGCATCAATCTCCATCTTCATGGCCTTCAGGTAAGGGCTTTGATCATCAGTCTTCTATCTGCAATGGCTTTTCTTCAAGCTCAAACCTCCAGGATGAGGGATTAGTCACAAGAGTGAATTGGGTGTTAAGAAATCAGTTGACTACCAAAGGTGGTGAACAGACTGCTTCTAACACATATGACATTTTCTCTCAAGAGTTCTATCTCTTAGACACTATCACCAAGCCTTCCAAAGGAAGGGGGTGAGTGTCTTAGAGAGACTCTGTATCACAGAGAAGAATGGATGCAGACAAGGCAATCCATGTTTGATAAACAAACTTTCTAACCTAGAGCTCTGCCTAGCTCCTAAACCCTAATCTCCTCAGCATCTGCTAGCAAGAATCTTCTCTTCAACTCTGGAAGTTGGACTTCAACATCTGGATCTCCAATGGCTTCACCTTCTCAAGTCTTCAGCTCTCCCAAGTCCCCAAGCAATCCCAATACCCACACAGACAAGCAATAATCCCCAGAGGGCACACCACACCAGTTATACAGATATATAGTACATTAATAGCAGTAGGGGAGTCCTGACTTTTTCTCTAAGGGATCTAATAACTACCCATAGCCCCTATAGTCCCATAGCTAACCTATTCAATCTCTAAGTCCTAAGGGAAATGAATTAATTCTCCTAAGTCATCACCTAAAACCCTAGTTTGGTCATGTCATTCACACCTAAACTAAACACCTAAAATTAATTTCTAAAAATATGAATTAAATTGTATCTACAAGTTTAATGTCTAAACTAAACAACCTAAAAAGAATGGGTGAAAAATATTGAAGCATCTAATAGAACAAAAAATAACAAAATCATGTATGAAATGAAACTCATTAAAATGCTATTTATTTGGAAAATATGGGAAAAATATCAAATAAAAAATAAAATGCAATTTTTATTTTTTATAATTTTCTTGACTTTTTAAAGAAAATGTCAAAAAAAGAATGAATTGAAAATATGCAATTTCTGATTTATTATGAATTTTTAAAAATGAATGAAAATAAAAAGAAATTATAAAAAGAAAATAGAAAGAAATAAAGGGAGGGGGTAAGAATAGCAAGCAGATCAGGTTCAGCGCGTTGGGCCCATCAAATTGGGGGGTGCGAATAGCTGTCTGAGCCCAAGTCCCCCCATTAAATGAAACGGCGCATTTCAATGTTAAAACTTTCCCTCCGTTTTCCAATTGAATATGATCCGTTGGATGAGTCCTTCAGTCAAGAGTCAAAACGAGATCGTGTGGCTCCTGACCCTTCTTCAACCTCCAGCCACTTAGGGTTTCAGAAAACCCTTCGCATGCACGATTCTTCCATCTCCTCTATCTCCTTCATACCTCCATGAAATCATGAGATTCAAAAACCAAAAATGCTCTAAGACTCTCCCTCTACACAACCATGGTGTTGCCTCTTTCTAAAACTCATTCAAGGAGCAAACCCGATAGTGATACCAGATAGAATCCGCCATTATCACCTGTCCTCAACTACTCCAATTCTCCACAAAATTCATCCTAAACTAATCTACAACTCATCCTGATCACAGCATGCTAATCCAATAACATTTTCGTGCCTTAATCCAAGAGTTATAAGTCTCAACAGAATTGACACATCATGCTCAAACCTCATGAAACTTCTCCAAAATCATCCCAATCAATCTTCTATCCTATCTTAACCATTCTACTCTATCAAAACCCTAAAATTCTAACTAATTCATGCCATACGAAGAGAAAACAAACCTGGTGCAATTTCTTGATACAGGTGCTAAGATCTCCAAATCAAATGCTTGTGATGAAAGGAAAGTGATCAATGAGCTTGGTGATTACTTCTGTATGCAACAAGTATGGTTCTAAGGCCTTGAATCACTCACTTCCAAAGTTTATGCTTCTTGAATGATGATGATGAATGGCACAATTCCTTCCTCAATTTGCCAAATGAAGGTGTGGATTCTGATCCTTGTATGATGATGATGATGAAAATTCAATCAAGAATAGTGAAGATTGATGGAGATTATAGAGATTTTGGAAAGCTTATGCAAGTTGAAGAAAGTGTGGAAAATTTGGGGTTTTGAGTAAATGGAAGCACCACCCTTTGCATGAACCAACTTGTATGAATATATAGATGAGGTTAGAACCTCCTAGAAACTTGGAGAAGTTTCCCTTGCACAAATTCCCTTGGATTTTGATTATGTTTCTTACATTGCAAGCAACCATGGATAACTCTTAAATCTTGAACTAAACTAAAAATTACACTTTATCCAATGTCTTTAAAATGCCTTTTCCATTCAAAATGACCTATAATTTTGCTTCATTTGGCCAAGATATAAAAAATCTCATTTTTAAGGCCATTTTTATTCATTAAATTCAACAATTTTGAAACCTTGTGCTATGAATCCTTCCAATCTCTCATGGTCACTTTTATAGACTCAAAATGTCATTTGGAGCAAGTTTTATGTTGTAAGTTTTTCCATTTGAAGCTTCCTTGTGTGAGTTTTGGGCATAGGTTAAAATGACCTGTAATTCACAAATGACCAAAGTACCCTTTGCTTGCCAAGACCATAAATAGAGTTCCCCAAATCATATGAAGGCATACTATACCATTCTAGAAAGCTAAGACAATATGGAACAATTATTATGTTGACCAGAAATTCATTTGAAATCTCCTTGAGGGGTAAAAATTGCTTGGAAGTCAAGTCACTTTCACAGACAAAGTTTCAGATACCTCAGATGACCTGTAACTTGCAAGGACCATAACTTGAGTTCTATAAATCTCCTTGATGTCTTCCACCACTCAAATTAAAGGTCTTGAGATCCTCTACAAGTTTCATGTTGGCCAAGAATCCATTTGAAGCTTGCATTTTGACTTATCTTGCTTGGAAATTTGACCTAAACTAGGGGATTTTACACAGAAACCCTAATTTAGACCCTCCTCTTCTCCTTGATTTCTCTTCATTTCTTCTTAGCATAACAACATATCCTTATTCTCCATGCCAAATGATGAACTCCACATCTCTCCAATAGACCTGAATGTCCTCAAATCAATCAATTGACCTAGGGTTGACCTAGGGTTGACCCAGATGAAACCCTAGTTGACTGTCTTCAACTGCAATTCTTGTGATCACATCAACAACTTGTTTTCTTCTCCAAATGACTTTCCAAGTCCTCCAATATGTCTAGATACTCCCCATGCTCTCCATTTCACAGCCCATAATTCCCTTGTTGATCCTCAGACACCCTCAGTTAGGAGATATGCTCAATGCTTGATCCACTGAACTCCCTGCTTTCAAATTCTTTTCTGATGACTTGAATGAGATTGGATTAGAATAATAACCTCTTGATAGGCCTATAGAGATGATAACAATGATTGGCCCCCTGCTGGATGACTTGCTATGCTTATGCTATGCAGATGATTAGACTATGTACATGACTCTATTATGCAAATGCTAATGATATTGAAACATAAACCAGATGAATAAGGTTGGGCAAATTTTAGGGTGCAACAATGTGCTGCAGGTTCATTTCATACCTTCTGATTCTAGTTTCCCGGATTTCTGTTTGCTGCTATTATGGATACTCTGAAGAAGACTGTGGCATACAAGTTGCCTGCTCTAGATGTTTCTTCGTTGCTTGGCTTGATATCTCTAGCTGATGACGATGTGAAGAGAAGCTTCAGGAAGAGTTACGGGAAACTGCTTAGGTTGGTTTATAAACCATCCATGTATGAGCGGAACGGATTGTACGCGCTGATGCAGTTCTTTGATCTCCCGCTGAGGTGTTTTACTTTCCCTGACTTCATTCTGGCTCCGACCCTGGAGGAATATGCTGAGATCTTGGAGTTAACGATCCAGAACAAGGTGCCCTTCATTCATATGGGTGTTGAGCCCAAGCTGGAGGATTTGGCTGTTGCTTTACACTTAGACTCCTCAGAGTTGCTGTTAACCTCGTGGAACAGAGTGTCTGGTTTTTCTCTCAAGTTCTTAGTTGGGAAAGCGCAAGAGTACGCCAAGAGTGGCTGTTGGGTTGTGTTTAATGCTATCCTTTCTTTGTGTATCTATGGCATTGTACTGTTCCCTAATATGGCTGACTTTGTTGATTTGGATGCATTCTATATATTTGCTTCAGGCAATCCTGTGCCTACTCTGATTGGAGATTTCTATCACTCACTGCATTATAAGAACGAGAATAGGAGGGGCAAGAACGTCTCTTGCTGTGTGCCTTTGTTGTATATGTGGTTTGATAGTCACCTGCCCCAGAAGGGTATCTTTGCTGAGTCTGCAACTACGATGGATTGGTCTGAGCATCTGATGTGACTTTCTTCCAAAGAGGTTGTCTGGTTTGATAGAGATTTACTGGGATCTGAGATTATCTACAGTTGCGCCGGATATCCTAATGTTCCTCTGATCGGGAGGAAAGGGTGCATTAACTACAATCCATCATTGTTGATCAGGCAATTTGGTTATGCTTTGAAAAGCCCGCCAAAAGAGGAGGAAGTGTAGGAATCTCTGTACTTCACAGGTGATTTGAAGGGAGAGTTATTGTCCAAGCTTCAGCATGCTTGGGAAAATATCAATAAAAGGGGTAAGCCATTGTTGGGTAAGAATGATTGTCAAGCCTATGCTCCGTACAAAGTCTGGATTCAAGATAGGGCAAAGCAAGCGCTAATGCCATTTCCTGCAGTATTACCTCCTACTCCCCTCGTGATCGAAGAGCCAGCTACTGTGCCTATTGAGAGATATGAACAGGTTGTGAAGGAGAAAGAAGAGCTGATGAAAGCCAACGAGAAGTTGGAAGAAGAGTTAGTGCAACTCAGGAGCGAAAGAAATGAAGTCGTATATTCCTTCGAGCAGCAAACAAAGCTGGTGAACCAGTTAGGTACAGAATTGACTGAGCAAAGGAAGAAGCGTGAACGCTTGGGGATTGATTTCAAGAGCTCCCATGATATGCTGGAGTCCAAGAAGAAAGCACTTGATATAGCCTACCGGGAGATCTCCGCATTCAACAAAACCTGGAATGCCACGCTGACCGGCAATAAGGAAAGAGAAGACAAACTGAAGCTGCAGATCTCTGAGCTGGAAGGTCAGTTGAAAGCTAGCCAAAATAAGTTTGAAGAAGAGGTTATGCGGAGATATGACGTTCAGAATTCCTTGAATAAAGTTATCAAGCGCAAGAAAGAGTCTGCATCCTAGAAGAGGAAGCTAGAGGAGTGCTTCGGAGAAGGTGCTTAGGAGGAATCCATTGGGGATCTCCAGCGCGTTATCAGGCAAAGAGACTCGCTCGTCAAGGGGTTGCTTTCTCAGCCGAATCATCCCAAGACTAAGAGATTGTTAGAGGAGTATCAGGCATATGGTCGCACTTGATTGTTGTATGTACTGTTGTATATGCTTTATTTGCATTGTGCTGGCCATCACCAGGATTGTTGGTTGAAGTCATGCCTTCTTATTGTACACTCAGTGATATTGTATTGATGGGCTCTTCGCAGCAATGTATGAGATGTTTTCCGTGATTGGATTTCAAGCTTCTTATCACTATCATTGTCACTACACTGGCACTTTGGCACTAGAATCAGGGGATGATTTCCCTAACGCACAGACACATATTGCATCTGCATACTCATTTTGCATTGCCAGTTACTTGTTGAATTTGTATCTTATTTTCTGCATCTCACAGGTTTTTCAGGATTGACGACCAAAGAATCCACCGCTATTCAACCAGAAACAACTGCAAGAAGATAATGGATCAAGTTCAATTTGAGATGCAGGAAATCCGCGAGAAGTTGACTTTGTTCATGCAAGCTATGGAGAGCATGGCCAAGGGCCGGGAGAATCTTCAGACCTTTGTGCAGCCGTTGCTGACGCGGGCAAACGGAAATGGCAATACTGACCACATTTCTGTTGAAACTCCTCGCCGGGAGAATGAGATACCGACAGTTGTTACTCCACCTGTTGTGACTATCAACGGAAACACTGGTACTGGTGCAGGTGCTGGCGCTGGTAACGGCAATACCGGGAATGGTGGTGATGGGCATGTTGTTAACAACAAAGGCAACAATGTAGATGCCGATCAAGGATTCGTTGACAATGTTGGCTTTGGAAACAATGGGTTTGGCAATGTCAATTAGGACGGGAACTTCGGGTTCAACAATCAAGGCTTCGGTAATGATGGCTACGACAACAATCAGGGGTACGACTATGGTAATGGTGGATTCGGTAATACTTTCAACAATGGTTTTGGGCCTGCTGGGGTCAATCTAGGGTTCGGCAATCGAGGACAGGGTCCTGTGTTCAATCAGCAAGGATTTGGCCGTAACATGGGTTACGATGGGTATGGCAATGACTGGAATGTGGATCAACAGGAGGATGCTTTTTCAGGAAGAGGCATGGGACCTGAAGGCCCCATTGACCCTGTTCAGAGGATCAGAATGCTAGAAGAGAAAATGAAAGGTGTGGTTGATCAGAACTCCGCTGGGTTAGATATGGCTACTATGGGGTTGGTACCAGGGCTGAGGGTGCCATTGAAATTCAAGGCTCCCACATTCGACAAATACAAAGGGGATACCTGCCCAAAGGTCCATGTACGTTCTTATTATAGAAGGATGTCTGCATATTCCAATGATGAAAGGATGCTCATGCATTTCTTTCAAGACAGCTTATCGGGACCATCATTGGAATGATACATGGGACTGGAGCCTACTCAGATTAGGAGCTGGAAGCAGTTGGCTGATGCTTTCGTTATGCATTACAAATATAACAACGATTTGGCGCCAAACAGGGTTCAGTTGCAAAGTCTGTCGCAGAAAAATGGTGAAAGTTTCAAAGAATACGCGCAGAGGTGGCGCGATATGGCAGCTCGAGTGCACCCTCCTTTGGTTGAAAGGGAGATGAATGACATGTTTATAGGGACATTTACAGGAATGTACTATGACAAGTTGCTCAATGTTTCGATGGGTAGCTTCTCCGATATGATCCTTATGGGAGAAAGGATCGAGAATGGAATCAAAATTGGAAAGATTCAGGCAGGTGAATCTATTTAAGCTGGGGGTGCGAGAAAAGCATTCGGCGGAAGACGACAGGGTGATACAAGCGCTGTATTTGGTGGCAGAGGCCGGGGCAGAGGCAGAAATCAGTACATGCAACCTCAACAAATAGCCAGTGTTACTATTCCAATTCCTCAACAACAACAACAACAACAACAACAACAGCAGCAGTAAAGGCAGAATCAGGGTCAGGGAAAGTTTCCGAATGTAAGGCCAAAGAGGGTATTTGAGAAGCCTCCGTCGACATATGCAGAGCTTCTTCAGACACTGCTGGGGTTGAATTTGGTCGAGAAAAGAACAATGGAACCGCCTACAGGACCGGTACTTCCTAGGGGGTATGGTGCTAATAAGTAGTGTGAATTCCATTCTGGGGCGCCCGGGCATGATATAAAATCTTGTCATGCTTTCAAGCATAAAGTTCAAGACTTGTTGGACAGTAAAGCCATCAACTTTGGCCAAGTGGGGCCCAATATTGTACAACAGCCTATGCCTAGTCATGGGACAAATGCCATATTGACAGAAGAAAATTTGAACTTGGTGATGGATGTCAACGAACTGAAGACACCATTGAGTGAAGTGAAAAGCAGGTTGCTCAGAGGGGGAGTATTTCTCGGTTGTGACGAATACTGTTTAGAGTGTTGGACCCAGCCAGAGGGTTGTAATGATTTGAAGCGGGGCATTCAAGCCATGATCGACGAAGGGACTTTGCAATTTGATCGAACTACGGGTGAGAAGCCTGTGGAGGCATTATGTGACGAGCAGAATGATATTGCAACGGTGACGATCCCGAGGAAGACTATAACAATAACGGCGCCCGTCCAGCGGCCAACTATTACAATCACCAAAGCAGGGCCTGTTCCCTTTGAAAGTACGAAAGCTGTCCCGTGGACGTACGGTTTAGAAGCGTATTGCAACGGTGAAAAGATTGTGGTGAATAGCCAGCCTGCTAGTGCTTTTGATAATGTTGTTGGAACGGGGGGCATGACCCGTAGCGGAAGGATATTTACCTCACCTAAAATAGAAGCAGAGAGGTTGGCCAAAGGTAAAGCCAAAGTAAGTGAAAGCGGGCCTTCTCAGTCAAAAGAAAAGGATACGTCGCTCAAGGACGTAGAGGAGTTCATGAGACTGATTCGCAAGAGCGACTACAAAATTGTTGAACACCTACAGCAGACGCCGTCGAAGATTTCTATCTTGTCGTTGTTATTATGTTCCGAGGCCCACCGGAACGCCTTGCTAAAAATATTGGACACGTCATTTGTGCCTCAAGAAGTTTCTGTAAATCAGTTAGAGGGGGTAATGGCACATGTCAATGCTGGACATAGTCTGCGTTTCACAGATTTTGACCTAACACCTAAGGGTCGAGAGCACAACATGGCTTTGCATATATCGGTGGAATGCCGAGGCACCGTAATGTCGCGAGTATTGGTGGATATTGGGTCGTCGTTGAACGTATTGCCAAAGAAAGCCATGATGAAATTGGACATACGGGGAGTTATTTGCACGCCCAGTGATTTGGTTGTGAGGGCGTTTGATGGGACGAAAAGATCAGTGTTTGGGTCAATAACATTACCGCTGCAGGTGGGGCCAGAAAATTTTGATATCGAATTCTACATCATGGATATCCATCCAGCTTATAGCTGCCTTCTTGGGCGCCCATGGATCCACGCTGCAGGGGCTGTAACATCCACACTGCATCAGAAGTTGAAGTACATGGTGGGTGATAGTGTTGTTACCGTTTGCGGGGAGGAGGATATTTTGGTCAGCCACCTGTCATCATTCAAATATGTTGAGGTCGACGGAGAAATACACGAGACACCTTGTCAAGCCTTCGAGGAGTTGCGGATTAAAGACAAAGCTCAGGGTTCCAGCAAAATATCAGATGTGGCAGTGTCATCTTACAAAGAGGCTCAGGCTTTAGTGCAGACTGGTGAGACTAAAGGCTGGGGGCAGGTACTGGAGATTCCCGTGAAGAATGACAAGTTTGGGCTAGGGTATCGACCGACGTCAGCGTCATCTTCAGGAGCGCCTAGGTTCAGGGGACCGGTCACGATTACGCCAAGCGGGGTGTGTGTAACACGGTGGGAGAACTGACTTTAAACAATGTTGCGGATAGCAAGAGTCGCCACCGACTTTTATTTTATCCATAAGGAAAGGTTATAAAAGAACAGGAAAGACCTTAGAGAATATTTTGGGTCCGGGGGGTAGGTTATGAAAAGGGAAGGTGTTAGCACCCTTTTCATCCATGGTTATCCATGGGCTCTTAGGTACTTAAGCTCACTTTTGAATTGTTTTGAAAATGTAGTGTATGAATAGCAAAAAATTTCAGAATAGTTTAAAAATAATCCGTGTATGGATGTGTTAAGAACTTGTTTGAAAAATTGTTGAAAATTTGTTTAAGTGTGAAACAGTTTTGAAATGAGCAAGCACCTAGGAGTAACCTACCCTAATGTTTAAAGGTCTTTCTTATTCTTTATTCTTTCCTTTAGTAAGACTATCCCTACTATAATGGAGTAGGTAGTCCTTACTTTGGATGTTAAGGGACATGTGAGGGACAATTTGACTTTTAAGGCCATTGTGGGATGTAATAAGCACATATAAGGGACCATCATCATTTTTCGAAAGGGACTCGATTCGTAAAGGCAACCATAAGGGACTTTGATGATTTTTTTATTTGAGGGACTTGCTTTATACACCCCACTTAACCATTATTCGTAGGCAACGTGAGGGATATCCTTAGGAAGTGAGACGGCGATTAAAATCGACTTACGTGTGTGACGTGTTTATTTTAATTATCTTTATTTAAAAGTGATCTAAATTTATTTTAATATTACATACAGGTTGTTACACTCCCTAATTACTAACCATAATAATAATTACAATTAAATAATTACAATTTACATCCAAGAGGCAATTACAAAATTATAATAAATAAAAAAAATAACAAATAAGCAAATAAAATATTAGGGTTAGTAAATAATAAGAAAAATTAAATAAGGTTAGTAGAAATATAAAGTTAGTGAAAATAATTAGTTGAAACAATAATAATTAGAAAAATAGACAAAGTTAGAAAAATAATAAGATAGAAATTTCAAAATAATAATAAGCACCAAAATATGATTAGCAATAATAATTAATTAATAACATGATTAAACATAAAATTTGATTTTTATTTAGAAACATAAATGATTAAATAATTACTATAATATAAAGTTCTAAATATAACATAATTATAAATTTCTTAATCATTTACAAAATTTAATTATTTCTAATTATATATTAACAATTATTAAGAAAAATATTTATACATTATGATGAAAATAAATTTTAAATAATCAATAATCACATTCACAAAATTTTACATTAAGTATTTTTAATTTTATCATGTTTTATACTTTCAAGTTAATTAAAATGGTTTCCACTAAATAAAAGGGCAAATGATTTTTAATTATAAGCTATATTTTTTTTAAAAGATTTACTGAATAAAAAAAAAGGTAATTTATATAAATTGATCAAGAGGTAATTAAAGGTTAATTTAACTTCAAATGTTTGTTAGTTCAAAAAGGTTAATTGAGTTTATCCAAATAAAAAACCTGATTATGGAGTTGATTAGGTTGATTAGAGGTTAACAGTGATTAGGGGGAGTGTGTGTGGTTAATGAGTGATTAACATTACAGTTAGAACAAACAAGGGCATAGAGCACAAACGCAAATGAAAGGAACATGGAACCCTAATTCTCCGTTCGATCCCCTTCATTCCCTAAATCGAGAGGAAACACTCCCTCTCTTACGGTCCGACGTCCCTTCTTCTCGCGGCTACCTTACCTGCAAAAACAACATCATATTAGCGATAAGAAATTTATACAAGGATTTACCCCAAACGGAAAGCAGCGGCGGAGATTTGCGGAGGATGGTGGCGAGGCGGTGTATCGTCGGTTGAACTCGCGGTGGTTGTAACCTCTTCGTCAATCGAGAAGATACGTCCTCTCTCTCTGTCTCTTGTGGTTTGCTGAATCCGTTTTCGGTAGCTCTAGGTTTTTTTTGGGGGTGATTTTTGTATGAGTGTTATAGATTTTTTTGTCTGTGTTTGAATGTTGTGGATTTCTCTGCCTGTCTGTTAGGGTTTTTCTCTGAGGTGATATGGTTCCCTTTTATATTCTTTTTGAATGGATTTTGTGGGCTTTGGATCTATGTTTGCGTTACTTTTTCTCTGAGATTCTCAAAGATCTGATTTGATTTTGTTTCCTTATTCGCTTTGATCTGTCGGTGACGTGTTGACCTTGATTTGGGAAGTTTTAATCTTTTCTTATCTGGACTTTGCGATACCTAGATTCATTGACTTGTTGTTAACGATTTTCTTCTCTTCTCGCATGGAACTTCGTATGAGTTCAAATACTGGCTTGCCCTTATGCTGTGGTTGAGGTGGCGCTTAGTCGGCGATGACGACGTTGCGTCTGAGCTGAGAGCTATGGTGGTCGTTGTTGTTTTCGAAAGTCATTCGACTCTTGAGTTGGTAGGGAGTCGGCGACAAATTCTCTTTGTTGCCCTCCTGGCTACTCGAGCCTTGCCCAGTGATGAATTAAGTCTGAGGGTTAAGACCCTTCCATCTTTGCTCATGAATTCTGAATTATGACTTATGGTCAATGTGTTGCTGTTGTTGTAGGTGGCAAATCGAAGCTATTGGTATTGTTCTGCTGTTTATGCTGTTCCTGTACTATAGTGGCATTATCTTCTGATATGCTTTTGAACTGCTATTGTGCTGTCTTGCTATCGTTAAAATGCACTGACCATTGTCGCCGTGTGCAGAAGCTTGCCATACTTGTTGATGCAGATGTTGATGTTGTGGTGTTAATGGTTGCTCTTGAAATTGTTTGGCAGATGCTAACTAGCTCGTCTTACTTGTAATCGATGTCTGCAGGTATTGGAATGATGTTGCTTGCTGTGTTGGAGTTGGTGCCATTTGCAATTGGTATCTGTTGTTGTTATTGCTTGTAGCTTGGAGATTTGCTTCTGAAACGATGATGATGATTCGTGAATCTGAACCGACGTTGGCGGTCATTGTTGCAATGTTGGTATTTATGAGTGATGCTTGTTGCCGAAGCTGTGATGCTTATAGCTGATGCTAATTTGTTGTTTGCTGGTCGAAACTCGTGTTGCTTCTCTTTGCTTGTTGTGACTGATGTTGGTTCTGCCTGTTGGAGGTCGATTGTAGCCTTGAACTTGTTAGTTTGTTGCAGCTTGAAGTTGTTTGGGCTGATTCTCTTGTTTTCTGGATTGAATTGGTTTTTACTGCTACAACCTGACTTTGTCAATGAATTTCAGGTGACGGATTTGTTGGATATTCGTAGTTGATTGCAAATTTGGTTCGATATCCATGGATTTCTGTTTTGTCTAATATACTGACTTGGATTTTGGATATCCACTGGATAAATTCTGAGATATTTACTTGATAGTACAATCCATTGGCTTAAACAAGCATTTCGGCAAAACCTTTTATCGGCCCCAAACTTCATTTTACTCTTCATCTTTCTCGGCTGTCCCTCGAAATAAGAACAAACACTACCGGTCTGACGCCGATGGCGCGGATTGGGAACGGGAGTAGGATGCAGCTTCGGTTGTGCCACTCCCGGCACTCGATGATGACGATGTTCTGAGAGTGTCAAACAATTTCTAACATCTTTTTTTTTTCTATTCTGTTTGTTTTGTTTCTCTTTTTTTTTTTTTTGCAGGTGATCGGGAACTTCGAGGAACACTCAAAGGAAGGATACCATGAAGAAGCCTTAGGAGTTTTTAGGATTTAGGATTTTTTAGAGTAGATGTAACATTTGTAAATGTAATCTCACAGCAATTCAAATGTGAAATGATTCACTTCCTTTTGTAAAATGATATTCTTATGAAATAAAAATTCCATGATCATTCAACTTTGAATCTATTTATATTTATTTCTAGTTATAAATTATAAACATTTGTGAATAAATCCACAAATATTTAAATTCATTATTCTAGTCATAAACCATAAATACTCACGAATGATATTCTTGCTCATGTACTTGTCTCGTTGGTAGTCCTACTCTCATCACCTGACTTCATTCATTTGGATTCTAGCCAACAATATTCTCCTCATTTTCTAACCAAACGCGAATGTGCGCCGTAATCACAACAGATTTAGTATCAATGATGATATTGCCCGTAATTGAATTCCACTGACCAAATGATATAAGCAACAATCCAATAATACCCAATTGAACTGCGCCTTATTAACAGCAACGGAAATGCTCTGGAAATAAACCATGAGCGATAAAATGGACCTTAAATCCAGTTATGCCCGACAAATTTCGATACCGAACACATCGAATTGGCACCTTGATATAATCAAAACAGGTGATAAATAAATGCCTCAGAAATAGTGTCTCAAATGTCTCACAGCTCAGTAACAACCTGTCTTCAAAGAATTAGCGGGATCCACGTAAAAATGACCAAAATACCCCTGGGACCAAATCTGAAGTCTTGGAAGTCCATTTAGCCTGATTAAAGTCAAAACCCTAGTTTTGGATGCACTGCTTAGGAGGTGCATTGTCTGAGGGAATTGTCAACTCTTCTGACCAATTGTGAATTTTGTGAACCTTGTGAACCTTCCTGGAACACAAAGTCTTGTATTGTGAGGGCAAATTTTGGGGTGCAACAGCTGCCCCTGTTCAATTTTCTGAAACCTGAGGGGTTAGATTGGTATATTTGCCAGTCGTAACCTGGAAGGTTGAAGGGGATTGAACACAAAAGCCCAAAAATTTGCACTCACCAGTGCATGGAGTGATATTGATGGTTGGTTGAACATGATTGAGTGGGCTTAAAGATGCCACTAGGGGAAAGTTCTTCAGTAGTATAATGAGAACTGTCAGGAGTCTGGAGTAATACTGATATAACAGCATGTCTTCATGAGGATAGAGCAATCAATAATGATAACCCTAAAGCAGTCTTGAAGTGATAAATCTGACCTCAGGAGGATAGAGCAATCAATAGCTCTAAAGCAGTCTTGAAGTAATAATGGCTTCAGGAAGATAGAGCAATCAATAGCTCTAAAGCAGTCTTGAAGTAATAGAATGGCTTCAGTAGGATAGAGCAATCAACAGCTCTAAAGCAGTCTTGAAGTAATGATTTCAGGAGGATAGAGCAATGGATAGCTCTAAAGCAGTCTTGAAGTAATGATTTCAAGAGGATAGAGCAACGGATAGCTCTAAAGCAGTCTTGAAATAATAATGTGATATGTCTTCAGGAGGATAGAGCAATCGATAGCTCTAAAGCAGTCTTGAAGTAATGATTTCAGGAGGATAGAGCAATGGATAGCTCTAAAGCAGTCTTGAAGTAATGATTTCAGGAGGATAGAGCAACGGATAGCTCTAAAGCAGTCTTGAAATAATAATGTGATATGTCTTCAGGAGGATAGAGCAATCGATAGCTCTAAAGCAGTCTTGAAGTAATGATTTCAGGAGGATAGAGCAATGGATAGCTCTAAAGCAGTCTTGAAATAATAATGTGATATGTCTTCAGGAGGATAGAGCAATCAATAGCTCTAAAGCAGTCTTGAAATAATAATGTAATTTCAGGAGGATAGAGCAATGGATAACTCTAAAGCAGTCTTGAAATAATTAGATGGCTTCAGGAGGATAGAGCAATGGATAGCTCTAAAGCAGTCTTGAAGTAATGATTTCAGGAGGATAGAGCAATGGATAGCTCTAAAGCAGTCTTGAAGTAATGATTTCAGGAGGATAGAGCAACGGATAGCTCTAAAGCAGTCTTGAAATAATAATGTGATATGTCTTCAGGAGGATAGAGCAATCGATAGCTCTAAAGCAGTCTTGAAATAATTAGATGGCTTCAGGAGGATAGAGCAATGGATAGCTCTAAAGCAGTCTTGAAGTAATGATTTCAGGAGGATAGAGCAATGGATAGCTCTAAAGCAGTCTTGAAGTAATGATTTCAGGAGGATAGAGCAACGAATAGCTCTAAAGCAGTCTTGAAATAATAATGTGATATGTCTTCAGGAGGATAGAGCAATCGATAGCTCTAAAGCAGTCTTGAAGTAATGATTTCAGGAGGATAGAGCAATGGATAGCTCTAAAGCAGTCTTGAAATAATAATGTGATATGCCTTCAGGAGGATAGAGCAATCAATAGCTCTAAAGCAGTCTTGAAGTAATAATGTGATATGTCTTCAGGAGGATAGAGCAATCAATAGCTCTAAAGCAGTCTTGAAGTAATGATTTCAGGAGGATAGAGCAATGGATAGCTCTAAATCAGTCTTGAAATAATGATGTGATATGTCTTCAGGAGGATAGAGCAATCAATAGCTCTAAAGCAGTCTTGAAGTAATAATGTGATATGTCTTCAGGAGGATAGAGCAATCAATAGCTCTAAAGCAGTCTTGAAATAATAATGTGATATGCCTTCAGGAGGATAGAGCAATCAATAGCTCTAAAGCAGTCTTGAAGTAATGATTTCAGGAGGATAGAGCAATGGATAGCTCTAAAGCAGTCTTGAAATAATAATGTAATTTCAGGAGGATAGAGCAATGGATAACTCTAAAGCAGTCTTGAAATAATTAGATGGCTTCAGGAGGATAGAGCAATGAATAGCTCTAAAGCAGTCTTGAAGTAGTAATATGACCTCATGAGGATAGAGCAATGAATAGCTCTAAAGCAGTCTTGAAGTAATAGGATGATTTCAGGAGGATAGAGCAATCAGTAGCTCTAAAGCAGTCTTGAAGTAATGATTTCAGGAGGATAGAGCGATGGATAGCTCTAAAGCAGTCTTGAAATAATAATGTAATTTCAGGAGGATAGAGCAATGGATAACTCTAAAGCAGTCTTGAAATAATTAGATGGCTTCAGGAGGATAGAGCAATGAATAGCTCTAAAGCAGTCTTGAAGTAGTAATATGACCTCATGAGGATAGAGCAATGAATAGCTCTAAAGCAGTCTTGAAGTAATAGGATGATTTCAGGAGGATAGAGCAATCAGTAGCTCTAAAGCAGTCTTGAAGTCATGAGAGGCTATCAGGAGGATAAAATAACCCTGAGGTTACAATAAAGCAGTCCCAAAGTAATAAAAAGCTCATCAGGAGGATAAAGTAATCCTGAGGTTATAATAAAGCAGTCCCAAAGTAATAAGAAGCTCATCAGGAGGATAAAGTAACCCTGAGGTTACAATAAAGCAGTCCCAAAGATCATAAGCTTGTTTGTTGGATAATTAACCTGAAAACAAGGAAGCATTCTGTATAACAACATTAGTTTATGCTTTATGTATGCATGTATGACATGATGCACTTAGGTAATGTACTATAGACATATATGTTATGGTATGATGTAAATGATGTATGTATGATATGACACTGCTGGAAGTGTCTGGATATCCTTGTATAACAACTGCTGGCCAAGGAAAATAAATCCCGATTCGTTGTTGAAGAATATATAACCCTCCGCCTGCTGGGGATAACAAGGTATAAATAACCTCCCGTTGTTGGGGATAGTAGGGTATAGATAACCTTCGTTTTCGTTTGATAGTAGGATAAGTATAACATCCCGTCTTCGTTCATCGTGCCCTTATTGGAAAGTAATTTCCCGTATATCCGTATGAGGATAAAAGAGATGGATATAAATTCCAGGGGAGATTAGACTTTGTGAAAATGGATTAGTCCTACTGATGGTTTGTAACTGTCTTGTAAAGATGAACCGGCGGAGCTTCGTTGAAATCCTGCCCTCGTTCGTCCTTAGTAAATACTATTACTGCATTTTCATGCATTTCTGGTAAACATCAATCATATTAAAAGCATACATGCATTTCTGGTAAACATCAATCATATTCAAAGGCATACATACATTCAAACACAACCAATGGACGTTTCGCTTATGTAAATAGGGTAAAAGTAAATCTGGATTCAAAAGATGGAATTTATTTATATCAAAAGTGACCCATACACGGGTAAGTTTGTACAAGGAGACATAAACCCTAGTAAGAGAATTTTGTCATGAAGTTTTACAAAAAGAATCAGCTATGTGGGAAATAATCCTATTGAGTTTCAATTCTACTATTGCCACTCAAGTATCTCATCTTCTTGCTGTTGAGACGGAAACAATTGGATTGAGCTTTATCTGTTTGAGCTTGAGTAAGTAGTACAACTGGTTGCAGTTTCATGAGTGATCCAAACGAGACATAGTCATACGCTTTAATCCCTAACTTTTGCCTGGATTGCCCTTTCAGGTTTTCAATCCACCGGGATACCCTTTTTTGCCCAAGCCGCCTTTTCAGGTTTTCGACTTGCCGGGTGTACATCTTTTTATATATATATATCCCTAATTTTTGCCCAAACCCTTTTGGTTTGCCGGGATGCCCTTATTTTTGCCTAGGCCTGTCAACCTAGCGGGTCTCTTTTTATGCGTAGTATTTTTTAACTATGTCTGCGTTTACAGGTTGTGGGAAGTCTTCACCATCCATTGTAGTCAGTATCATGGCACCTCCTGAGAACACTGTCTTGACTACAAATGGTCCCTCATATGTTGGAGTCCACTTGCCCCTTCAGTGTCAATCTCATTGCAGTATGCAGGCTTCTCAAATCTATCAATGGTAATCTTGGGAGCTTCATCATCCCAGCTTATCTCAAACATAGATGCCATGGTGGCCAATGCGTCTGCCAACTGATTCTCTCTTCGTGGAATATGTCCAAAAGTAATCTCTTTGAAATGTGGGATCAAAGACAACACATGTTCTCTGTAAGGAATGAGATTATCATGCTTTGTATCCCAATCTCCTTTAATCTGACTTACTACCAGAGCTGAATCTCCATACACCTCAAGGAACTGAATCTTCATATCAATAGCAACTTGCATACCCATGATACATGCCTCATACTCAGCCATGTTATTGGTACAATAGAAACAAAGTCTGGCAGTAATCGGGGTATGACAACCTTCAGGGGAACTAATCACAACACCAACACCATTACCATGTGCATTGGAGGCACCATCAAAAACCATAGTCCATCGGGATCCTTGTTCAGGTCCGTCATATTGTCCAGGTTCTTTGGTAACAGACATAATGTCTTCATCAGGGAACTCAAAATTCATTGACTGGTAATCATCTACTGCTTGATGAGCCAAATGATCAGCAACAACACTCCCCTTAATGGCCTTCTGAGTAGTATACTGTATATCATATTCCGTCAAGATCATTTGCCATCTTGCAATTCTTCCGGAGAGAGCAGGTTTCTCAAATATGTACTTGATTGGATCCATCTTCGAAATCAACAAGGTAGTATGGGTCAACATATACTGTCTTAGTCGGCGAGCAGCCCATGCCAAAGCGCAGCAAGTTTTCTCGAGCAGTGAGTATCTTGTTTCACAGTCGGTAAACTTTTTGCTAAGGTAGTATATTGCCTGCTCTTTTCGACCAGACTCGTCATGTTGCCCCAATACACACCCCATTGAGTTGTCTAATACTGTTAAATACATAATCAAGGGTCTTCCATCAACTGGTGGCATTAAAATTGGAGGTTCTAGCAAATATCTCTTGATTTCATCAAAGGCAGTCTGGCACTCATCATTCCATTCCATCACCTGATCCTTCTTCAACAACTTGAAGATTGGCTCACAGATGGTAGTTAATTGGGAAATAAATCTTGCAATGTAGTTCAATCGTCCCAAGAAACCTCTAACCTCTTTCTCAGTACGGGGAGCTGGCATCTCTCGTATAGCTTTCACTTTTGCAGGATCCACTTCAATACCTTTTCCACTGACAATGAAACCCAAGAGCTTTCCAGATCTAACTCCAAAAGTACACTTGTTTGGATTTAATCTCAACCTGTATTTCTTCAACCTCTCAAACAACTTGTGCAGATGATCAAGATGTTGTTCTTCATTCCGAGACCTGGCTATCATATCATCCACATATACCTCTATCTCATGATGAATCATATCATGAAACAAAGACACCATGGCACGCTGATATGTTGCCCCTGCATTCTTCAAACCAAATGGCATTACCTTATAGCAAAAGGTGCCCCACTGTGTCACAAATGTAGTCTTCTCCATATCTTCAGGTGCCATCTTGATTTGATTGTAACCAGAGAAACCATCCATAAAAGAGAATACCTTATGCTGAGCAGTGTTGTCTACCAGGATATCAATATGAGGAAGTGGAAAGTCATCTTTAGGGCTAGCCTTGTTCAGATCTCTGTAGTCTACACACATACGTACCTTACCATCTTTCTTAGGAACTGGTACCACATTTGCAACCCACTGAGGATAAGAAGTTACGGCCAAGAACCCTGCATTGAACTGTTTCATTACCTCTGCTTTGATCTTTTCTGACATTTCAGGACGCATACGACGAACCTTCTGCTTCTTTGGACGACAATCTTCTTTCACTGGCAAACGGTGAACCACAATGTCTGTATCCAACCCTGGCATATCTTCATAAGATCAAGCAAAGATCTCCACATAGTCACGTAGCATCTGAATCAACCTGCTCTTGACACTGTCCTCTAAATCAGCCCCTATCTTGACCTCTTTTCTGTTTTCTTCAGTTCCCAGATTCACAACTTCGACTGGCTCTTCATGTGGCTGTATAGCTTTCTCTTCTTGTTGTAACAACCTAGCAAGCTCTACAGGTATTTCACAATCGTCCTCGTTTCCGTCTTCAGTTTGATAGATCGGATTCTCGAAATTGTAATTGGCAATAGTAGAACTGTTATCAACTGGATCCAGAGTGGATGAGGATCTGCATTTTAGTGACGTGGGTGTGTGTAAGAACACATAGCTGATAAAGCAAAAATAAAAGAAAAAGAAAGACAAGGAACACAATATTTACGAAAACGAAACGTCCACTGATTTTATTGAATGATGTATGCAAATGAAATGACAACCCGTAACAAGCACACCATTGTGCCCCGGGTAAGGCACATGGCTTGAAAGTTTTAATTGTTCCAGAAATTATAAATTTAAAAACATAACACAGTAATAGTATTTACTCCTGACTAAAGGAGATAGGGATAACATCTTCAGCTGTCCAATTATTGAGTCCAGCACCCACAGTAGGAAAAATCCATGCCTCCAAGTTGTAGTCTTCATCTTGATCTCCCACAGCATTGATAACCCCTTGATTGAACAGCACGGGCACGACGGACAGCCTTCTGGGACTCTGCAGTGAAACCCAAACCAACCTTGTCAGACTTGTATGGAATATCAGGAAGCTGACCCCAAATAGTACAACCACCTTCTTCCACCACAGCTTTTGCATCATTGAGGGAGGCCATTGCCATTGTTGGAGGGTTTCTGATGACCACAGGAACCTTCTTCACAGCAGGAGGAGTCACACAATCCTTAACAGCCCAGGGAACCACTTCAAATGACTGACATGGAGTTTCAATGTATTCACCTTCTACTTCCAGATACTTGAAAGTGTTTACATGGCTGACAAAGTATTCTTCCTCTCCAAAGACAGTAACAACTTTTCCATTCACCGGATATCTCAACTTTTGATGTAATGTGGAGGTCACAGCACCTGCCCCATGGATCCAGGGACGACCAAGCAGACATGAGTACGAAGGACGAATATCCATCACATAGAATGTAGCAGTGAACACCTGAGAACCAACCTTGATTGGAAGATCAATTTCCCCATGCACTACTCTTCTAGAACCATCAAAAGCCTTTACCACAATATTACTGGGCTTCAATACCGTATCTTCAGGACTCAGCTTGTTCAGGACTTCCTTAGGCAACACATTCAGAGAGGAACCATTGTCTATCAGCACATGAGACAGGGTAGTGCCCCTGCATTCAATTGAAATATGCAAGGCCCTGTTATGATCCCTCTTGGCAGGGGTCAAGTCAGCATCAGAAAATCCTAACCCGTTGTCATAGGTCAGGTGAGCAACACAATTCTCAAACTGGTCCACAGAAATTGCACTGGGTACATGAGCCATCTTTAGAAACTTGATCAATGACTTGGCATGAGCCTCAGAACATAATAACAGGGAGAGCATAGAAATCTTTGAGGGAGTATGCCCCAGCTGATCAACAATATCATAATCACTCTTGCGAATGATTTTCAATACTTCTTCCATCTGCTTAGAGAGGTCATCAGCAGCTGGCACATTAGTAGATACAGGCTCAATAACAGGACCCTTGCCTCGAGCATCAGTGGTGGAAGTAACAGCAGGAGTAACTGCACTCTTAGAAGCAACTGGAGGAGAGAAGACTCTTCCACTACGAGTGATCTTGCTAGATCCAGCAATATTATCAATGTCAACAGGCATATCAGGTAAAGGCTCCTGCTTGATACCATGGATGTAAACATCAGACCCATAGTGCCAAGGCACAGCTTTGTCAGATGTATAAGGAATAGGACCAGGAGTGGTAATGATCAGAGGAGCTACTCTGGCTTCAGCAACAACTTTCACAGGACCTTCAGCAGTAATCTTGATTGGGCCCTGATGAGTGATTTTAATGGGACCCTTTGAAGTGATTCTTAGTGGTACTTTGTCAACCATGTCAACCTCTTCAATCTTCTTACCCTGAGTCAGATGATCCACCATACTTTCTACAGATGCTGGTCTTCTTTCAAACACTATAGTATATTTATCCATGAGACGTTGAATCCCATCTCTCAAAATGAAGCAACTATCCGGCTTATAGGTACAATATAGACAATCTTCATGACAACCTGGAAAGATCCCAGCTTGTACTAACCTCTTTTTGATAACAGACAATGGTGTGCTCAACTCCATAACTGAATAGACATGCAGATCTTCATCAATATCTTCATCAATGGCGTTGACAGTCTTCTCGTGATTTGGCATTGGAGCTGTAATCACATTTGGAGTACCTGGTGGATCAAACTCAATTTCTCCAGCATCAATCATATCCTGAATTTTGTTCTTCAAGACCCAGCAGTTATTAGTATCATGTCCTGGACAGTTTGAATGATATGCACATCGTGCATTGGGATTGTACTTGGGAGAGGTAACATTGGGATTCTGAGGAGCCTCCCTCAGGGTAATAAGTTCAGCCTTCAACAAGTGTTGCAATGCCTGAGCCATTGACATGTTGATCTTCGTGAACTGTCTTCTAGCCCTCTGTTGGTTGCCTTGAGGCTGCTCTGTTGTTGCAGGAGTTGGATTTGAAATATGAACTGCACTAACAGACTGATGCCTTCTGTTACGATCAGGCTGACCATACACAGCATTAGATTCTTTCTTCCCAGTGGGAGGCTTCTTTGCAGCACCTGATGAAGAAGTGCCCACTTGGATCTTACCACTCTTGATACCATTCTCTACTCGCTCTCCTGTCATGATCAACTCAGTGAAGCCAGATGATGAGCTTCCAATGAGATGACTGTAAAACGGACCATTCAGCGTACACATGAACATATCAACCAACTCCCTATCAGTCAAAGGGGGTTGAACTCTTCCAGCTAAGTCTCTCCACTTCTGAGCATACTCCTTAAAGCTTTCTTTGGCACCCATAGACATGCTTTGAAGCTGCATGCGAGTGGGGGCTAAGTCAGCATTGTATTGATACTGCTTGTAGAAAGCTTCAGCAAGGTCATTCCAATCTCTGATGTTGACACTCTCCAACTGATAATACCACTCTAGCTGAGCTCCAGATAAACTCTCTTGAAAGAAATGGATCCACAACTTTTTATCAGCAGTGTGGGGTTGCATTCTTCTGACATAAGACCTCAGATGCAATTTGGGACAAGAGACCCCATCATAGACAACAAATGTAGGAACTTTGAACCCAATGGGTATGACCACCCCAGATATCAAGCTCAAATCCTCAAAATCCAGCCCAGATGATTTCTGTAATTCCATAGCATCCATTCTATCCACCAGCATCTTGAATTTGTCTTCGTTAGGCTCATGGTAGTAGTTAGCCTCAGAATCAGAGTCCCCCATAGTGTTGTGGAGACTGCCTCTCTCCTGCTCAGATTCTTCAGATTCATAATCTTCAACATGTTCCTTGGTCTTGACAGGACCTTTGAACCTTCTTCCCATTTTGAGCAGCCCAGCAGACCTTCTAGCCTTCTTAGTCTTCTTGGCCAGCAGTGTCTTCAATTCATCCTGCCCCTTGGATAGGTTCAGGATCAGCTCTTGGAACTGTGCATTCTGTGCCTGGAGATCCTTAACTGATTGTTCAAGAGCCATTGCTGAAATAAACAGCGGGAAGATGAGAAACCTGTGCACAATTATAAACCTGTGGTGCAATGATATGGGAATGCATATGCAATGTTTTCAAGGACCGCAGGATTTAAATTTGCTTAAACAAACAAGAAAGTAACTTTTTATTAGTAATAACTTGTTTTGCCTTTTAGGCTTACAAAAAATGAAAACGAAATAAGTACAAAAGATGGGGTTTTAAGTCTCCCATGGACGTTTCCTCTTTGTGTTGAGGTATGAGTTGAGGTTTCGTTCCTCATGAAGTAGCTTTGTTAGCTCTAGGATCCTTGCTTGGCTTGCTTTGTAATGAGCCTCGAAAGTATCCCTTTGCTCTTTCAGTTGGATCCATGATCTCTGCAAGTCTTCCATATCAGTAGGCATGTCTGGGTGAAGGATGGTATAAGCTGTGTCTCCTTCAGCAACAGGTTCCATGGTAACTGGTAGGATGGCAGGATATGGCATCATGAGTGTCTGAGCGCGAGATCGTACCCATCTGAGATAAGCCTCCATAGGAATAGTGTACTTAGGCTCCAGTGTCTTGCTGTCAATCCTGTTTACCTTTCCCCAAGCTCGTATGAATCTCTGACGGTAACCCTGAAGATCGTTGTCGTAGTCAAACACAATGCCCTGAATCAACATGTCATGTGGACCATCGCTCCGGGCGTAACCAAACTGTCGTAAAGCTAGAGATGGGTTGTAGGTGATGCCTCCTCTTATGCCTAGAAGTGGTACATTAGGAAACTCCCCACAACGGTCAATGATGGTGACATTCTCCATAGATCTGGAGCACCAATGGATGTCTGAGTGAGAAAGTGACATGATCCTCTTGGACCATCTGAACCCTTGCTCATTCTTCATTACTGAGCGAGGAAGGTGAGAAATAAACCACCTAGAAAGTAAAGGTATGCATCACATCAAAGTTCCTCTTGCCCTTGTAGTACGGGTGTGAAGAGAATGTAGGATGTCTCCAAGTAAGGTAGGCACTGGATTGTGACTCAGGAATATGTTGATGGCATGAACGTCTATGAACTGATCAGGATTGGGGAACAACACTAAGCCATAAATCAATAAGGCTAAGATCTCCTCAAAAGCATCGTAGCTCATAGCCTTCAAGAACATTTGAGCTTTATCCACTAATACCTTGGCAAGAATACCTTTAACTCCACTTCTCGTCTCTGGAACAATGTCAGACTTCTTCAGATGTAGAGCTGCAGCAATAACTTCTGGTTTAAGCTCCTTCTCTAAGCCTGTGAATGGCTTCTGATCAAGAACAGGTATACCCAGAAGTTTAGAGAACTCCTCCATGGTTGGAACCAGCTGATAATTAGGAAATGTAAAGCAATGGTGCCTAGGGTCAAAGAACTGAAACAGCACACTCATCATGTCTTTACTGAACCCTGAAGTAACTAGATCCAATAAGTGACCATGTCTCTTGTTGAACTGGGAATGATCAGGCACTAGGGAAACCAACTCCTTGAGCTTAGCAGGTATCCCTACAAAGTTGATCCTGATGGTGTTTCTACGAGCAGAAGCCATGACCTGCAACAAAGAACAAAGATAAATCCTTTGGTCCTTGAAATGGTTAGGGAAAATGATATGCTTATGATGCATGATGATGTCATGATGTCATGCTCAATCACAAACATGTGGCACACACAAACAAGTCACACCATAGCCCTAGGTTTAAAGGCTTGCATGAGGTTCAAAGGCAAGTACCCTCCCCTGAAGTTAGATGGTTCATCCTGTCCTACAAAAGTAACCAGGTTCTAAGGGATCTCAATATCATTGATCCTTCACAAGGGTGGTTGTTCAGAAGGCAACTTACTTGCCAACCAAAACCCTCCAAGTTTAAGATCTCAATGAGCGTAGTATCGAGTGTCAACCAACTTCAGTCTGCACCAAAGCCGGTTACCTCACTACTTTCTAAAGGCCAAGATGAGTTAACTAGGGTTCTAAAAGTCAGTTAGTGCATTGACAACATATGGCAGCCTCAATATTATCCTCAACTTGACTTAAGGAATATAAGCACCAACCAAGAAGTCGCACTAACTATGGCCACCAGATCGACCGTATCGATATACGTCGTACAGTTTCCTTGGTCTATTGCCATTTACCTAAGGTACACTAGATCCGGGTTAGGATCTTTCACACATAAGAGCACCCCAACAATATAATAATAAAGCAAACAAGGCAAACAATTTAAAGTGATCTTAATTCCTAAGGATACCCCTCTTAAATAGGTCCCCAGCAGAGTCGCCAGTTCTGTAACACGGTGGGAGAACTGACTTTAAACAATGTTGCGGATAGCAAGAGTCGCCACCGACTTTTATTTTATCCATAAGGAAAGGTTATAAAAGAACAGGAAAGACCTTAGAGAATATTTTGAGTCCGGGGGGTAGGTTATGAAAAGGGAAGGTGTTAGCACCCTTTTCATCCATGGTTATCCATGGGCTCTTAGGTACTTAAGCTCACTTTTGAATTGTTTTGAAAATGTAGTGTATGAATAGCAAAAAATTTCAGAATAGTTTAAAAATAATCCGTGTATGGATGTGTTAAGAACTTGTTTGAAAACTTGTTGAAAATTTGTTTAAGTGTGAAACAGTTTTGAAATGAGCAAGCACCTAGGAGTAACCTACCCTAATGTTTAAAGGTCTTTCTTATTCTTTATTCTTTCCTTTAGTAAGACTATCCCTACTATAATGGAGTAGGTAGTCCTTACTTTGGATGTTAAGGGACATGTGAGGGACAATTTGACTTTTAAGGCCATTGTGGGATGTAATAAGCACATATAAGGGACCATCATCATTTTTTGAAAGGGACTCGATTCGTAAAGGCAACCATAAGGGACTTTGATGATTTTTTTATTTGAGGGACTTGCTTTATACACCCCACTTAACCATTATTCGTAGGCAACGTGAGGGATATCCTTAGGAAGTGAGACGGCGATTAAAATCGACTTACGTGTGTGACGTGTTTATTTTAATTATCTTTATTTAAAAGTGATCTAAATTTATTTTAATATTACATACAGGTTGTTACACTCCCTAATTACTAACCATAATAATAATTACAATTAAATAATTACAATTTACATCCAAGAGGCAATTACAAAATTATAATAAATAAAAAAAATAACAAATAAGCAAATAAAATATTAGGGTTAGTAAATAATAAGAAAAATTAAATAAGGTTAGTAGAAATATAAAGTTAGTGAAAATAATTAGTTGAAACAATAATAATTAGAAAAATAGACAAAGTTAGAAAAATAATAAGATAGAAATTTCAAAATAATAATAAGCACCAAAATATGATTAGCAATAATAATTAATTAATAACATGATTAAACATAAAATTTGATTTTTATTTAGAAACATAAATGATTAAATAATTACTATAATATAAAGTTCTAAATATAACATAATTATAAATTTCTTAATCATTTACAAAATTTAATTATTTCTAATTATATATTAACAATTATTAAGAAAAATATTTATACATTATGATGAAAATAAATTTTAAATAATCAATAATCACATTCACAAAATTTTACATTAAATATTTTTAATTTTATCATGTTTTATACTTTCAAGTTAATTAAAATGGTTTCCACTAAATAAAAGGGCAAATGATTTTTAATTATAAGCTATATTTTTTTTAAAAGATTTACTGAATAAAAAAAAAGGTAATTTATATAAATTGATCAAGAGGTAATTAAAGGTTAATTTAACTTCAAATGTTTGTTAGTTCAAAAAGGTTAATTGAGTTTATCCAAATAAAAAACCTGATTATGGAGTTGATTAGGTTGATTAGAGGTTAACAGTGATTAGGGGGAGTGTGTGTGGTTAATGAGTGATTAACATTACAGTTAGAACAAACAAGGGCATAGAGCACAAACGCAAATGAAAGGAACATGGAACCCTAATTCTCCGTTCGATCCCCTTCATTCCCTAAATCGAGAGGAAACACTCCCTCTCTTACGGTCCGACGTCCCTTCTTCTCGCGGCTACCTTACCTGCAAAAACAACATCATATTAGCGATAAGAAATTTATACAAGGATTTACCCCAAACGGAAAGCAGCGGCGGAGATTTGCGGAGGATGGTGGAGAGGCGGTGTATCGTCGGTTGAACTCGCGGTGGTTGTAACCTCTTCGTCAATCGAGAAGATACGTCCTCTCTCTCTGTCTCTTGTGGTTTGCTGAATCCGTTTTCGGTAGCTCTAGGTTTTTTTCGGGGGTGATTTTTGTATGAGTGTTATAGATTTTTTTGTCTGTGTTTGAATGTTGTGGATTTCTCTGCCTGTCTGTTAGGGTTTTTCTCTGAGGTGATATGGTTCCCTTTTATATTCTTTTTGAATGGATTTTGTGGGCTTTGGATCTATGTTTGCGTTACTTTTTCTCTGAGATTCTCAAAGATCTGATTTGATTTTGTTTCCTTATTCGCTTTGATCTGTCGGTGACGTGTTGACCTTGATTTGGGAAGTTTTAATCTTTTCTTATCTGGACTTTGCGATACCTAGATTCATTGACTTGTTGTTAACGATTTTCTTCTCTTCTCGCATGGAACTTCGTATGAGTTCAAATACTGGCTTGCCCTTATGCTGTGGTTGAGGTGGCGCTTAGTCGGCGATGACGACGTTGCGTCTGAGCTGAGAGCTATGGTGGTCGTTGTTGTTTTCGAAAGTCATTCGACTCTTGAGTTGGTAGGGAGTCGGCGACAAATTCTCTTTGTTGCCCTCCTGGCTACTCGAGCCTTGCCCAGTGATGAATTAAGTCTGAGGGTTAAGACCCTTCCATCTTTGCTCATGAATTCTGAATTATGACTTATGGTCAATGTGTTGCTGTTGTTGTAGGTGACAAATCGAAGCTATTGGTATTGTTCTGCTGTTTATGCTGTTCCTGTACTATAGTGGCATTATCTTCTGATATGCTTTTGAACTGCTATTGTGCTGTCTTGCTATCGTTAAAATGCACTGACCATTGTCGCCGTGTGCAGAAGCTTGCCATACTTGTTGATGCAGATGTTGATGTTGTGGTGTTAATGGTTGCTCTTGAAATTGTTTGGCAGATGCTAACTAGCTCGTCTTACTTGTAATCGATGTCTGCAGGTATTGGAATGATGTTGCTTGCTGTGTTGGAGTTGGTGCCATTTGCAATTGGTATCTGTTGTTGTTATTGCTTGTAGCTTGGAGATTTGCTTCTGAAACGGTGATGATGATTCGTGAATCTGAACCGACGTTGGCGGTCATTGTTGCAATGTTGGTATTTATGAGTGATGCTTGTTGCCGAAGCTGTGATGCTTATAGCTGATGCTAATTTGTTGTTTGCTGGTCGAAACTCGTGTTGCTTCTCTTTGCTTGTTGTGACTGATGTTGGTTCTGCCTGTTGGAGGTCGATTGTAGCCTTGAACTTGTTAGTTTGTTGCAGCTTGAAGTTGTTTGGGCTGATTCTCTTGTTTTCTGGATTGATTTGGTTTTTACTGCTACAACCTGACTTTGTCAATGAATTTCAGGTGACGGATTTGTTGGATATTCGTAGTTGATTGCAAATTTGGTTCGATATCCATGGATTTCTGTTTTGTCTAATATACTGACTTGGATTTTGGATATCCACTGGATAAATTCTGAGATATTTACTTGATAGTACAATCCATTGGCTTAAACAAGCATTTCGGCAAAACCTTTTATCGGCCCCAAACTTCATTTTACTCTTCATCTTTCTCGGCTGTCCCTCGAAATAAGAACAAACACTACCGGTCTGACGCCGATGGCGCGGATTGGGAACGGGAGTAGGATGCAGCTTCGGTTGTGCCACTCCCGGCACTCGATGATGACGATGTTCTGAGAGTGTCAAACAATTTCTAACATCTTTTTTTTTTCTATTCTGTTTGTTTTGTTTCTCTTTTTTTTTTTTTTGCAGGTGATCGGGAACTTCGAGGAACACTCAAAGGAAGGATACCATGAAGAAGCCTTAGGAGTTTTTAGGATTTAGGATTTTTTAGAGTAGATGTAACATTTGTAAATGTAATCTCACAGCAATTCAAATGTGAAATGATTCACTTCCTTTTGTAAAATGATATTCTTATGAAATAAAAATTCCATGATCATTCAACTTTGAATCTATTTATATTTATTTCTAGTTATAAATTATAAACATTTGTGAATAAATCCACAAATATTTAAATTCATTATTCTAGTCATAAACCATAAATACTCACGAATGATATTCTTGCTCATGTACTTGTCTCGTTGGTAGTCCTACTCTCATCACCTGACTTCATTCATTTGGATTCTAGCCAACAATATTCTCCTCATTTTCTAACCAAACGCGATTGTGCGCCGTAATCACAACAGATTTAGTATCAATGATGATATTGCCCGTAATTGAATTCCACTGACCAAATGATATAAGCAACAATCCAATAATACCCAATTGAACTGCGCCTTATTAACAGCAACGGAAATGCTCTGGAAATAAACCATGAGCGATAAAATGGACCTTAAATCCAGTTATGCCCGACAAATTTCGATACCGAACACATCGAATTGGCACCTTGATATAATCAAAACAGGTGATAAATAAATGCCTCAGAAATAGTGTCTCAAATGTCTCACAGCTCAGTAACAGCCTGTCTTCAAAGAATTAGCGGGATCCACGTAAAAATGACCAAAATACCCCTGGGACCAAATCTGAAGTCTTGGAAGTCCATTTAGCCTGATTAAAGTCAAAACCCTAGTTTTGGATGCACTGCTTAGGAGGTGCATTGTCTGAGGGAATTGTCAACTCTTCTGACCAATTGTGAATTTTGTGAACCTTGTGAACCTTCCTGGAACACAAAGTCTTGTATTGTGAGGGCAAATTTTGGGGTGCAACAGTGTGCTTCGAGACTATCAACGCTATTTCCGATGCCGAAGACGGAGATAGCGACTGCGATATGGACATGTGGATCAAGCCAAGCGTGCCAGGACAAAGTCTCTGCAACTGGTCCATCCGGGAAACGGTCCCGGTGACTTTTAAACAGTAATGATTTGTTTTATCAATTGTTAAATAATCCTATGTCCTACCCGGGGCATAGTGATGTTACATTAGGGCTACTTGATTATGTGTATTGCACTGTTTTAATTACGAAATAAAGGAGTTTTTCATATTCAAATATTGTGATCCCTGTTTTTCTTGTTTTTTACTTTAACAATAAATGGCAACGTGGTTATTTGCTTTGTTTGCGTGTTGAAGCGTTTAACCATTTCCTTTGCAGGACTAATATTTCAGATGACATCTCCTACGAACTGCCTATGACTCGTTTTGACTTCGAGCACCCGGTATTCCAAGCAGAGGAAGAGATTGTTGAGGACAGCGACTTGCCAGAGGAGCTGACTCGTTTGTTGAAACAGGAAGAGAGAATCATTCTGCCTCACCAGGAGGAAATTGAGATTATCAACTTGGGGTCGGAAGAAGTTGTGAGAAATATCTTTATAGGGGCTGCACTGCAGAGCGACATCAAGCAAAGGCTGATTGAGATACTGCGAGAGTATAATGATATATTTGCTTGGTCGTACGAGGATATGCCTGGGTTAGATACGGACATGGTTGTGCACCGTCTGCCACTGCGAGAGGAATGTCCGCCTGTTAAGCAGAAACTCAGAAGAACCAGACCAGACATGGCTGTGAAAATCAAGGAGGAAGTGCAAAAACAGTGGGATGCTGGTTTCCTAGCCGTTACAACTTATCCGTCATGGGTCGCTAATATAGTACCAGTGCCGAAGAAAGACGGTAAAGTGCGAATGTGTGTAGACTACCGTGATTTGAATAGGGCGAGCCCGAAAGAAGACTTTCCACTTCCTCACATCGAAGTGCTGGTTGATAACACTGCTCAGTTCTCCGTATTCTCCTTCATGGACGGATTCTCAGGCTATAATCAGATCAAAATGGCACCGGAAGATATGGAGAAGACTACCTTCATCACTCCCTGGGGAACATTTTGCTACAAAGTGATGCCCTTCGGACTGAAGAATGCTGGGGCAACATATCAACGTGCTATGACGACTCTCTTTCATGACATGATGCATAAAGAGATCGAAGTTTATGTTGATGATATGATTGCCAAATCCCAGACGGAGGAAGAGCATTTGGTTAATCTGCTGAAATTGTTCAAAAGGCTTAGGAAGTTCAGGTTGAGACTGAACCCTAACAAGTTCACCTTCGGGGTGAGATCGGGTAAACTGCTAAGGTTTATTGTGAGTGAAAAGGGGATAGAGGTTGATCCCGCAAAAATAAAAGCAATACAAGAAATTCCGACGCCTAAAACAGAAAAAGAAGTGTGTGGGTTTTTAGGGAGGTTGAACTATATCGCCCGGTTCATATCTCACCTAACTGCGACATGCGAGCCGTTATTCAAGTTGTTGAAAAAGGACCAGGTGTTGACCTGGAATGAAAATTGTCAAAAGGCGTTCGACAAGATAAAAGAATACTTGCAGGAACCTCCTGTTTTGATACCCCCAGTGGCCGGGAGACCTTTGATTATGTATTTGACGGTTCTTGAGGAAAGTATGGGTTGTGTTCTCGGTCAACACGACGAGACCGTACGTAAAGAGCATGCGATCTACTATTTGAGTAAGAAGTTTACCGACTGTGAGTCCAGATACTCAATGCTCGAAAAAACGTGTTGCGCGCTAGCCTGGGCCGCCAAATGTTTGAGGCAATACATGCTGAATCATACAACCATGCTAATTTCAAAGATGGATCCAATCAAATACGTGTTTGAGAAGCAAGCACTCTCCGGAAGAATTGCCCGATGGCAGATGGTGTTAACCGAATATGATATCTAATATGTCTCGCAAAAGGCTATTAAAGGTAGCGTTCTGTCAGAGTACCTTGCGGAGCAGCCTGTTGAGGACTACCAATCGATGAGGTTTGATTTTCCTGACGAGGATATCATGTACCTGAAAATGAAAGATTGTGAAGAACCGTTGTCGGACGAAGGGCCAGAGTTGGATTCCAAATGGTAGTTGATATTTGACGGAGCTGTAAATTCCTATGGTAGTGGAATAGGTGCAATTATCACCACTCCTCAGGGGTCGCACATCCCCTTTACTGCCCGATTGACTTTTCCCGTTACCAATAATGAGGCTGAATACGAGGCTTGCATCATGGGTCTAGAAGAAGCTATTGACTTGTGAATCAAACGTCTGGATGTATACGGAGACTCAGCTCTAGTGGTGAACCAGATTAAAGGAGAATGGGAGACACGTCAGCCCAATTTGATACCGTATATGAATTATGCAAGGAGATTGTTGCCTTTCTTTGACAAGGTGGAATTGCATCACGTTCCACGAGCAGAAAATCAAATGGCTGACGCCCTCGCGACATTGTCTTCAATGTATAAAGCTAACTTCTGGAACGAGGCTCCCCGAATTGTTATCTCTCGGCTTGATAGGCCTGCATTCATATTCGCCATTGACGAGGCTCCCGATGGTAAACCCTGGTACTTTGACATCCAGAATTTCCTGAAGAACAAGGAGTATCCGGCTGGGGCATCCAGTCGAGATCAGAAGACGCTCAGGAGATTGGCTGGAAACTTCTATCTGAACCCGGATGGTGTCCTGTACAAAAGAAACCACGACTTGGTGTTGCTACGTTGTGTAGATGAGAAAGAGGCGAAGTTACTCATGGAAGAGATACATGAGGGTACATTTGGTACACATGCTGGTGGGCATGCTATGACGAGAAAACTGTTGCGGGCAGGTTATTATTGGCTAACAATGGAAACAGACTGTTTCAAGTTTGCAAAGAGGTGCCATAAATGCCAGATTTATGCGGACAACATCCATGTGCCTCCAAGTCCTCTGAATGTGATGTCATCACCGTGGCCTTTCTCGATGTGGGGAATTGATATGATTGGCAAGATTGAGCCTACGGCATCCAACGAACACCGGTTCATTTTGGTGGCAATCGATTACTTCACCAAATGGGTGGAAGCAGCATCATATGCTAATGTCACCAAACAAGTGGTAGCCAGATTTATCAAACGAGATATTATCTGCAGATATGGAATCCCCGAGCGGATCATCACCGACAACAGTTCGAATTTGAATAACAAAATGAGAAAGAGCTGTGTCAGAATTTCAAGATTGAGCACCACAACTCTTCTCCCTACCGACCCAAGATGAATGGCGCTGTCGAAGCGGCCAATAAGAACATAAAGAAGATTGTTCAGAAGATGGTTGTGACGTATAAGGACTGGCACGAGATGCTACCTTTTGCTTTGCATGGTTATCGTACGACGGTACGCACATCAACCGGGGCAACCCCTTTCTCATTGGTATACGGGATGGAGGCGGTGTTACCGTTGGAGGTCGAGATTCCTTCCCTGAGGGTTTTACGTGATGTCCAACTCGACGAGGCAGAATGGATTAAAGATAGACTAAATCAGCTCAGCTTAATGGATGAGAAGAGGCTGGCTTCTTTAGCATACAGTCGGTTATATCAGAGTCGGATGAAGAAAGCTTATGACAAGAAGGTATGCCCTCGAAGCTTTCAGACGGGCGATCTTGTTTTGAAAAATATTCTCCCACCACAAATAGATCACAGGGGCAAGTGGACTCCCAATTACGAAGGTCCCTATGTTGTCAGAAAAGTCTTCTCTGGAGGAGCCTTGTTACTATCCACCATGGATGGTGAAGACTTTACGTCTCCTGTGAATTCGGACGCGGTTAAAAAATACTTTGCTTGAAAGTGACCCGCTAGACAGTAAAAAGAGAGTCCATGCAAAAATGGGGCATCCCGGTGAACCATAGAAAATGAATAAAAGGTTCGGGCAAAAATTAGGGATAAAATTGAAAAAATGTACACCCGCGAAGTCGAAAACCTAAAAAGGGCGACTTCGGCAAAAAAGGGTATCCCGGTGAATTGAAAACCCGCAAAGGGCGGTTCACGCAAAAGTTAGGGATTGAAAAAGCAAATGACTGCAGTCCGGATTTGATACAGTATTGCTTAGTGGTTTGGGAGTACCTGGGGGCTGCCTATCCGAAAACAATCTCTTCCGAAAACCGAGTACCGGGAAAGCGCAGAGTCAGGCGAGTCATAGAAGGATCAGCTCATGGTTTTTGTCTGTACCACGTCGCCGACATGTATACAAATATTGTTTTGTATTTTATTTATGCTTCTTGTGCATATATGTATGTGTGTGTGCGTAACTTCATCTTTTTAGGAGTTGCATCTAGTGTACAAACCTTTGCCTATTCAGAGGCCCGTTATCAATAAAACATGTTATTCAGTACATGATGCTTGTTCTTTACTGTTTTATTTGTGAAAGACGCCGATGTTTTGATAAACTTGCACTTGCATAATCTTGCTGGCCCTTGCCAATAATCGATAAAACTTCGAATTGACTGAAGTAATGTCACAGGTGCTAACCCGGATAGATTTCATTGTATAGGCTTGTTTTGTCTCGTTTGTGTTTTGCAGGGTTCTTACCTTTGGAGCAAACAGTCAGGGATTGTATTCCCCAGCCAAGATCTCCTGATGAAGAGCCTGATTTCAGTTGATGTCATTCCTCAGCTAGTCGTAGCTTATTCCCAGAGAGTCGGAATGACGTTATCCCTTACCGAATGAGGGATTATTCTCCCCAGAAGAGGGTCCTCATGGAAAGCTGTCCACAGGATATCCCCAGCAAGTCAAAATCAATGTTCCCTGCAGAGGTTGCGCTTCTTAGCTAATCAAAGGTGTGCACGTTCAATCTCCGGCATGGGAGATTCCCGCAAGAGTTTAACCAAGTTGTGGTTCAGAAGGATTATATCTGCGAAGGATAGTTTTCTTGCTCCCCATGGGTCGTCATGCCATTGACAGGATGTTGATCCTCAGTAGAGTCCGAGGCTCCGAGTTTGTAAACTCTGCCCAGACAGTGTGCTTTTCCTAGAAGGGTCGCTTTTTCCCCGGCTAAGTTTGTTCACCAGCAGGGTGGCTTGCTTTTTTTTCCTCCCAGAGTTGGTTGTGCTTCCGGCATTTATTTTGCCGGAATACCTTATGATACTTGTTCTCCCCGGCGGAGTTGGCGTTATCCTCGGCATTCATGTTGTTGAGACAACACTACCAGAGTTTCCCAGCAGCTTGAGCCTGCATTTGCATTGGCATATATTGTCATATTTGCATCTACTCAAACGCGTAGCATTTTCGTGCCGTACAGAGCATTACGCCATGTTCAAACATGTGCATTCTGAAATATAAGTCAGGTTGGTTACCTCTTTGTTTTCAGGTGTTCTTCTCTGCAGGTAATTGGAATTCTTGTGCAGGATCGTTTTCAGAATTCAGATTTGTGGCATGAGATATGTGATGATAACGTTCGTCCTGCCATGCGTTCCCTTATCAGAGGTGCTTGATTAACTTCTCTTCTTCCTCATCGGAGTGTTCTTTACCCGGCTTCATAATTGGACTTTGGAGTTATTGTCAAAAATTCCCCGATGAAGTGTTCCCTCGGGTTGCTGTCACGTCAGCATTTTCAGAAAAGATTTTAGGGATTAGACATCTGAAGTTATTACTCGTCATCAAGTTGGATGTCTGGCAGTTGACGTCAGAATTCCCCCGGCAAAGTTCTCCCCGTTTTGTTGTTATGGCTTCATAATTAGACTTTGAAGATGTTACCATCATGATATGGCTTCATAATTAGACTTTGAAGTTCGTTACATCAGCGCTATAAGGCTTCATGATTTGACTTTGGAGTTGTTGTTGGCATTTTTAAAGGGGAATTTCAACGATTAGACTGCTGAAATCGCTACTTGGTGTCACTGCTTCATAATTAGACTTTGAAGTTGTTAGCAGCAGTGGATGGCTTCATAATTAGACCTTGGAGTTATTATTAGTTTATACGGCTTCATAATTCGACCTAGGAGTTATCGTCAGCATTCAACAACTTCATAACTAGGCTTTGGAGTTGTTGTTAGGAGTTCCCTAGCGGGTTTTCCTCGCGTAGATGTTATGTCAGCATGGCAAACTTCATAATTTGACTTTGGAGATCGGCCTAGTTTCTTCGGGTGGCTGTTATGTCAGCATTACACGGCTTCAGAATTAGACTTTGGAGTTGTCGTTAGCCATTCCCCAACATAGTTTCTCTAGCAGCTGTTACATCAGCATTGCGCTGCTTCATAATTAGACCTTGGAGTTGTCGTCAACATCAAACGACTTTGTAATTAGACTTTGGAGTTTTTCCGCGGTACCGCATCTTCATGATTAGATTTTGGAGTTGTTGTCTGAAGGTTTTGTTCGCATGGAATAGCTTCATAAGTAGACTTTGGAGGTGTTGCCAGATTTTCCCCACAGAGTTGCTTGTTGAAGTTTCTCTTATCCGGCCATCGGAGTATTTTCTTCAAGTTTGCTGTTCCGTCAGCGTCACAGGGTTTCATAACCAAAATTTCAGGAGTTGTCGCCTATTGTCGAAATAGGTGCCTGGCAGTGGGTTTGGCTACTGCAAAGATAAGGCGGAGTTATTGTCCAGTATGATTGACTGAATTGAATTACTATTGGGTGGAAGAATTTGATCCCCAATGAAGTCGCCGTGATTTCTTCGTGTTGACGAAATATTATTATCCCCAGTAGAGTCCTCCTCAAAGTCGTTTGTGGGTTGGGACCAACGGAGTTAGCTACTGCAGAGATAAGCAGTGTTTCCTGTGGTTAGGCAGATGATTTTCCCGTATGGATAGGCTGATGAAGTTTCCTGTGTTTAGGCAGATGATGTCCCCGTATGGATAGGCGGATGAAGTTTCCTATGTTTAGGCAGATGATTTTCCCGTATGGATAGGCGGATGAAGTTTCCTGTGTTTAGGCAGATGATGTCCCCGTATGGATAGGCGGGTGAAGTTTCCTGTGGTTAGACAGATGATGTTCCCGTATGGATAGGCGGATGAAGTTTCCTGTGTTTAGGCAGATGATTTTCTCGTATGGATAGACGGATGAAGTTTCTTGTGGTTAGACAGATGGTGTTCCCGTATGGATAGACGGATGGAGTTTCCTGTGTTTAGGCAGATGATTTTCCCGTATGGATAGACGGATGGAGTTTCCTGTGTTTAGACAGATGGTGTTCCCGTGTGGATAGGCGGATGGAGTTTCCCGTGATTGGACAGAAATATTTCCCAGTGAAGTCGACAAATTTATTGCCTATGATTGATAGGACCTCCTCGTGTTGGCAAGAGGCGGATAACTCATCCCCAGCAGAGTAGCCGGGATCTCTCCGTATTGACGGAATGTAGTGTCCTAACATGGACAAAGTTCTATTCCTGTGTTGTTGAGATTTCTTCGGGTTGGCGAAATGTGAGTCCTGACGTGGACAGATTTGCATTTATTCGTGATTTGACGAAATTTGGGTCCAGATGTGGACAAAGTTACTCCTGTGACGACAGAATCTTTATTCGTGTCGACGAATTTGTTTCTCTTCTTGTGTTGACAAGATTAGTCCAATTGTGGATGGAGGTGTTTTGCGAAAATGGTTTGATACCTGTGGCGTTACACAGGTGGTTGATGTTGAAATCAGAGTTATCATACGTTGGATCAGTTGTTGCCGTAGCGACCAGATTCCATGGGCGGATGTCGTTTCCCAAGCAGTTGTGCAGTTTATTTTTGCGGTTAGCAAATTTCCGGGTTTCTTGGTATTCAACCGTCTCGTACCTCGATTGTTTGAATGTCGTTCGCTCTTCACCCAGTCGGGTCCAAGCCGTTTGAATAGGGGCAGCTGTTGCACCCCAAAATTTGCTCAACCTTTTCTTGCCTGATTTATGTTTCATTGCATTTCATTTGCATAGTTACATCATTCACATGTTTCAACCATTTGCATATCATAGCATATCAAGTCATCCAATAAGGGATCAAGTGCCATTTATGTCAAAATAAGCCTATCTAGAGGTGTTCTCTGAGCCTGAGAGCCCATCCAAGTCACTAGAGAAGGGTTGAAGTCATGAGAAGTTTGAGTGCCCCCAGGTGGATTTCTCTCCTAACTTGAGGTGTATTGAAGATCATCAACATGGAATGTGAACTTGAGGTGTTTATGGATCTCATGGAATGCCTAGAGGGCCTTATTGAAGCTGGGATAAGTCACTGATTCAAGTACAAGAGCCACAGTTAAAGTGCAGTCAAGTAGGGTTTCATCTGGGTAACCCTAGGTCAAGGAGGGCAAAGAAAGAGCATCAAAGCCTACCTTGAGGTCATGGGGTTTATGGATTGGTATGTTGATACATGTGTGATGTTGTGCCAAGATTAAGCAAAGAAAGATTAAGAATGTGGGAAGTTGCTAAATTAGGGTTTCAGTGTAAAATCCCCTATTTAGTGCCTAACTTCAAAGCCACATAAGTCAAAATACAAGTTTCAAATGGATCTTTGGCCAAAATTAAACTTGTAGAGATTCTCAATAACTTTAATTTGAGTACTAGAAGTCCTCAAGGGGATTTATAGAACTCAAGTTATGGTTCTTGCAAATTACAAGTCACCAGAGGACACTGAAATTTATCAGTGAAAGTCACTTGACTTCCAAGCAACGTTTGCCCCTCAAGGAGTTTTCAAATAGATTCTTGGCCAAAATAAGAGCTGTAGGTCTTTATCTTATCTTTAATTTTAGTACCAGAAGTACTCAAGAAGATTTGTGGAACTCAAGTTATGATCTTGGCAATCCAGGGGTATTTTGGGAAAGTTGAATTATAGGTCATTTTCAAGAATGTGCCAAAATCTCCATCTTCCACTCCTCAAATGGAAAATTGTTCAACATGAAATGTGCTTGGAATGATGTTTTTAGGTCAGATGTGAAGTCATGGTGAATTGGATTGGCTTGTATCAAGAAGTGCTCCAAAATGGCCTAAAAAGAGGGATGTTTCAAATGATTCAAAGGAGGGAAATTGGGATTTTTGAATTATAGGTCCTAAACATGTCATGTGAGTAGTCATTTTAACCAGAAATTGCATTCTAAACACAATGACATTTACACAATTTTTAATTGAGCCCTAATTTCATGACATGCTTTGTAAAGTGATTACTTCATTTACAAGTTACAATTCCAAAACAAGAATCAGGGTATTTCAGGCTGAGATAGCTATCCAAACATACTCCATGATCAATTTGCAGTTGAAAGGAACATTCTAGAGCAAGCTGAGAGTTCAATATCGTAACTGTCACATTGGATTTTCAAGAGAAAATCAGAAACTTTGGATCACTGAATTGGGCCTTAATTTGGACTTAGAAGCCCATGAGAAGCTTCTATATATTCATTTCAATGATTCCAGATGAGGGTTGGTGATGATTTCATGGAGAGAGTGAAGATAGCAAGTTGAGTTTCAAGGTTTCTAACTGAACACGGTTTTGGAGTTCAAGGCACATTCAAGCCAAATTGAGGGTTGGAAAAGCTTCCTCTTGCTTCACTGATCGTGTTTGAAGAGTTGTGGAGCTTGAATCCATCATTTTCTATCTTTGTTGATCCAATTTTCACAGGTATGTAATTCTTGAATTTCCTCTTGATCTAGGCTAAATTAGTGTGTATGTGGTTAGTGTCGCTACTGCGAAAATCGGCGCCGGCTTGACAGGAGAGTCGCCACCGTGCGTTATTTATCCCTCAGAGCGGGAAAGGAAACGCTCGAAGTAAACCTCGCAAAGACGGGAAAAGGTATGGTCATCGCAACCAAAACCTGGATTCGGGAGTCGGTTACGCAAGGGGAAGGTATTAGCACCCCTCACGTCCATCGTACTCGATGGGATCCACGCTTGGTGTTTATAGGTAAAAGGGTGTATTATCTATCTATGCTACTGGCTGGTCTGAAAAGAAAAGAAAATAAAAGGACAGGACTCGACAGAACATACGGTGTTCTGGGCCTACGTATTCCCTCGTGCAATGGGAAAGTCAGAGTCAACGTAGTTCGACTTCCTACGTCTAACGGGGGAAAGGTTGCTCGCCAGGACATCGCGTCCTGTGCCTACGTACTTTCATCGGGAATGAAAGATCAGAGCAAACGTAGTTCGGCTAACTACGGGTACACAGGGGTTCTCACACAGCAGTGAGAAAACAAACTGGTCTCTAAGGCTCGGGAACCTACAAATACGATCTGGTCTCAACTGCACTCGGGCAAGAGAAAGGGATAACAATTAGTCGTTAGCGGGAAAGTCTCGATCGCACAGCCGCGAGAGAACAAAGGTTAGTCGTTAGTGTGCTCGCTAGGATATCGCATCCTATGCCTACATATCTTCGTCTGGAACGAAGAATCAGAGCAGCTGTAGTTCAGCTAACTACGGGTCAAGCTACTCAAAAGCTCCTACAGAAAGGAAAGGGAAACCCTAGAACTATAGCTGAGAAACAGGGGAATCTACCTACTGCTATCACACCTGGTTGACCGTCCTAATGTCTATCATAACAACTCCACAACGGAGAAGTCAGAGCTCCTAAGGGATCATGGCAACAGGATTAAACCACAAACAAGAAACTGCAACGCAAAGGAATACTGAAAATATGCATGAATGCAACAGCTAAACAAACAAGGCACAGAGGCCGCAAACCACAAAGGCAAGGGAGCTCAGCTCTACCGAATACCAACAAGCAAAGCCACGCAATAACAAACAAGCAGAAGGAGGACCACCTCAACTTCTCATGCACACAAAGTCTACTTCTAAGATGCACCTATTCAGAACTATCTAGATGAACCTAAGTCTAATGCAACATAACATCACACGAGTCAAACAACACAAAGAGACTAACCCTAAGCAGGGCCTCTAACAAACCTGAAACAATCTCCTAATCTATCTCTAAACAGAACTCTATGCCACACCTTAAGCAAAGATCTAAGCAACAAATCTAATCCAAAACCCTAAGCAGGATCTAAACAAACTCCTAGGCAAGAGGAATCAATCCCAGTCTCTAAGCTTCAGAATAAGCTTACCAGAGAAAAGGGAGCTAAGCAGACAAGCTCATAGTGCTTTCCTCAGGAAAGTACCAGGAGATTACTACTCAGGAGTCATATCCTATGCGGCTCGACAACTGTGATCAGTTTACATCCCTCCTCAGGAGAAATTAAACTCACATGAAGGCTCCGGCATCACGGGATACTTGAGAAATACCTATATGCACTAGGGGAACTAAGTGAACAGACTCATAGGACCTTCCTCAGGAAAGTACTAAGAGGCTAACACTTAGGAATCGTATCCTACGTGGCTCATCAACTGTGATCAGTTTACATTCCTCCTCAGGAGGAATTAAACTCACAAGTTGGCTCCGACATCACTGGATACTTAAGAAATCCTAGATAAACTACTGGGACTAAGTGAATAGACCCATAGGACCTTCCTCAGGAAAGTACTAGGAGGCTTCCACTTAGGAATCGTATCCCATGTGGCTCAACAACATGTGATCAGTTTACATCCCTCCTCAGGAGAGATTAAACTCACAAGTCGGCTCCGACATCATTGGATACTTACGAAAGAGGTGAGAAGGAAGACTGAAAGTCATTCATAGTGCCTTCCTCAGGAAAGTACCATAAACTCCCTTCAAACTTCAGGATCTCGAACCTCACAAACAGACAACAAGCTCCTAGACTAAGCCTCAATCCAATGCAACCTTGCAAGCTCCCACAGGACTTCCATCAGCTCCCACCTTCAAGAAGAACCCACAGGCCAACAAACCACAGGAGACTATCTCTGAAGTTCAACCACAGTTGAACTTCAAAGTCAGAAGTCATCAAGACTTCTCCTATCTTCAGGCTCAGACAAATCACAGCAGAACACCCTACAAAATCTATCAAAAATCTAATGGGAGACCTACATGGCTCTAGGGCAACATACTAAAAAATCAGAATAAAATTCCACATCAGATGAAAGAAATAAAATCAGCAACACAGACATATCTACAGACCAATTTATTCAACATCAATAACAGAAAAAATGCAATTAAAATGAAAATGCATGACTAAGCTAATATTTCTGCACTATAAAATTCTACACTGAATCACGAGTCTACAGAAAAAAGAACGGAATTATTTGACTCAATCTACTATTTTTTATTAATTTTCTAATGATATGCATGCATTAAAATATAAAAAGCAATCAATTAAAAATGGAAAATATGCACAAAAATAGGAAATAAAAATAAAATGCCATTTTTATTTTGATTTAATTTTCTTAACATTTTTTATGAAATGGATGAAAAAAGAATTATTAAAAAAACATTTATTTACAATTTATTATGAATTTTTAATATGAAAATATAAAAGAAAAAATAAAAAAAGAAAATGCCATGGGGTTCAAATAGCAAGCTATTCAGGTTATTATCTACATTGGGCCCTCAATGGGGGTGCTAGAAGCAGTTGGGCGCAGGGCCCAGATTTTATAACTAAAAAAAAAACAACAATCTGAAATGAATACAGGGGGGGGTGCAACACTAGTAAATTCTCAGTTTATTTCTTACTGGGCTTACGCCCAGGGGGGGTGTTGAAAGACAATAAGGGCCTAAGGCCCAACTCCAATTCACTCAGGTCTCTCACAGCCAGGGGGGAATGATCAATTGAGGGGGGCGTTCAGAAGACGCGCTTGGGCCTAAGCCCAGTAGCCAACCCTAATCCAAACAAAAACCTAATCAAAACCACCTTCCTCCTAACCTCTCTCTGGTACTGTTCACCAATTTACCCTAGCCGCTCCCTCTCGTTCATCTCCCTCAACCTCTGAAATTCCCCAGAACTTCACCAAACTCGTCCGTCTCACCTCACCAAGATTATTCACCAACCTATCAAAAACTGAACCATTCACTCTAAGTCCATGATATCCCCCTAAATTAAACCCTGTTCACTATTTATCAATCAACCTAAACTACTTCTTCAACCTAACAACAAACAACTTAACAAAATCGGAAGTTTCGAAGTAAAACCTGGAGGCCACGAAGATCTTCAAAGCGACTTGGAAAACGCGAGATTGATCTTTCTTGAAGAACAACAAAGGATCTGGCGCAACGGTGATGAACTCAACGGAGGATTGGACGGATCTGGATGCGTACGAAAGTCGACGATCTGGATGTTGGAGTTGGAGTTGGCGATGAAGGATGAAGAACGGGAGTTCTTGCTTAACCTGAAGATTCTGAATGGAACTCCTTGGAATTTCCTGGATTGGATGATGCTTACGATGAACACGGATGAACGCCTTCGTGAGTTTCTGGAGAAGAATTTGGAAACGATGAACCTCCTGGAGATCTAATGATGATTTGATGAAGTTCTTGCTTCCGGCGCTCTGTTGATCGTTGACGAAGATTTTCTAGGAAGATGCTAGAGGATCTTGCACGCGATTGACGATTCTTGATGAAATCTGGGAAAATTGATGAAGACCTGTGAATATCCGATGAGTTTTCCGATGAAGATGTTGAGAAATCGAAGATCGGAGAAGATCAGCGATGAAGGATGAATTTCTGGCAAATTGCAATTTTCCGGTGAACTGACGGTGGCCGGAGGTCGTTAGGGGCGCCGGCGGTGAATGGCTAGGGCGTCTGCATGCCCGGCGGTGGGAGGTTCCGGCGAGGCTAGGGGTGTGACAAGTGGTCAGGGCAGGTGGCAGGGAAGGGTTTGCATGGGTGCCACGTGTGGGAGTCTGGGAGTGGTTGGTGGCGCGATGATTGAGAAAAACGTGGGGGCCCTTTCTGCGCAACACGTGGCGCTTTTATACCCTGGTAGTTGCTAGAATTTTCCAGAAACTTCTGGTGTGCGCTGGACTTTGGACTGACTTGGATTATCTCTCTGGACTTTTTGCTGAGACATGGGCCTTACCCAAAAAACACCCCCCTGGGCCCAATACGAAAAAGGAATGAAAAACTGAAAAAACTGTATTAAAACAATTAACTAGACCTAATTAACTCTAAAAAAAGATTAAAACTCATATTAATCTAATTAAACCTAAACAAACAATTAACCTAATTAAATTCTAAAAAGACCAATGCTCTAATTAATTCTATATCTCTAATTAAATCTAAAAAAATCAATTAACCTAATTACTCTAAAAAGCAATTAATTCTCTATTAAACTCTAAAAAATGATTAAAAATCTAATTAATTCTATATTATCCTAATTTTCTATTAAAATTCTAAAAATGATTTAAAAACAATTAAACCTATTATTAATAAAAGAAAACCATATTATTGTCTATATTATCAGAAAAAAAACTATTAAACCTATTTAAAATCTATAGAAAAATTCTACAAATGATTAAAAGAAAAAGCTATATTATTCTAAAAAGATAAAATCATTTAAAATCTTATTTAAAATTCTACAAATGATTAAAATCTATTTAAAATATTCTATAAAATTCTAAAAAAAGATTAAACCATTAAAATATTCAAAAACCCTATTTAAATTCCAGAAAAATTCTATAAAGCCTGTTAAAAATTCACAAAAGCCTATTAAACCCTAAAAATGCAGATGAATGCCAATGACCCCCATAAAAGAACGCACGAGACCAGATTGAATCGAACGGAGATCCCCGGGCTTCAGAATATCCTCAAAATCACTGAAAAATCACCGAGGAGCGCACAATTTCCCGAAAATAAACCCTGGTGATCTGGACTGGGTCTGCCATATCTGATAGACGAAAATCAAGCTGTAAACTCTGATATCCCCTGCTTGCACAAAAATCATCTGTCTGAGCTGCGAATATGAAATTAAACCACGAGTCAGATAGGAAAATCAGTTGGTCAAATTTTAGGGTGCAACAGCTGCCCCTATTCAAGCGACTTGGACCTGAAGGGTTTGAAGAGCGCTCAGCCTTCAAACATTCAGAGGTACGAGACGGTTGAATACAAATAACCCGAAAATTTGCCAACCGCGAGCATATACTGTAAGCTGCTTGGAGAAGAAAGTCCAGAAAACCGAGTCCAGTGATTGCGGCACCAAACTGATTAATCATCTGATACAGAACTCCTGATTTGAATACCCGTTGCTTGTGATACCCTATATAACAAAACTCTGAGGGTTGCACCAAAATACCTAATCCTTTCACATTGCCTACTGATAGGCAGGAAGAGAAATATACTCACATCGTCCAAAGATGGACGGGAAGACACCCTGATTGAATACTCACCTCGTCTAAGGATAGACGGAAAGCCGACACTAATCTCCAAGTTCACATCGTCTAAGGATAGACGGATACAAAGCCTGAATCTCCATACTCACATCGTCTAAAGATAGACGGGAAGAAATAATCTCCAAATTCACATCGTCTACTGATAGACGGAATCATCCTGATTGATGAAACAAATCAATATTCACATCGTCTAAGAGTAGACGGAAAGCAATAGTCTCCATATTCACATCGTCTAAGGATAGACGGGAAGTCACCATAATCTCCATATTCACATCGTCTAAGGATAGACGGGAAGTCACCGTAATCTCCATGTTCACATCGTCTACGGGTAGACGGAAAGAAATTCATATTCTCCAAATTCACATTGTCCAAAGATGGACGGCATCATCCTGATCGAATCAATATTCACATCGTCTAAGAGTAGACGGGATCATCCTGATTGATAAAACAAATCAATATTCACATCGTCTAAGAGTAGACAGAATCATCCTGATTGAGGAACAAATCATTATTCACATCGTCTAAGGATAGACGGGAAGACATTCATAATCTCCAAACTCACATCGTCTAAGGATAGACGGGAAGTCACCATAACGCAATTCAACACCATCCTTTGAATTTCAGAATCCTTCTGTCTACGGGAATTGATGGAGAGATCAACATCTTTGAAGGGGCCACATCGTCAGTATGGACTAACGGGAAGAAAAACCACCTTTTAAGAAACATGTCGTCAATAAGAATCGACAATCACGAAAACTGAACATTCTTCGAAGAGCTTCGACATCAATAGGATTTGATGGTCAGAAAAGTCTTTCTTGAACGTCATCATATCCAATAACCAGAAAGAGAACTAATATCCAAAATCATTTTGAAACCCCTCAACAACTAAGGATAGCCGGAGAAGACTCGCTGGGGAAACACCTTATCATACGCATGATCTGGCAATAAGAAACCCGCCGAACAATAGCTCGAAACTTCACATCGTCTGCTGACAGACGGAAAGGAAAGCTACTTATTAGAACAGCTCTATTTTGAGCTCCATTGAAAATCAACCCAAAACTTCACATCGTCTACTAATAGACGGTAAGAAAAGCATATCCTGGGGGAACCCCTTCTTGAAACCTTACTGCGATCACCCGCAACTTCACATCGTCTATGGATAGACGGAAAGAAAACCACATTCGTACTCAAGACGTCTAATGGTAGACGGAGAAATCCACTCCTTGGAGGAACACATCGCCAATATGAATTGACGGGAAGAAAAGCTTGTCAACATCAGATGACTGCTTGCTTAAAGCATAATCGTTGTATGATCTGATACAACTAATCCGCTGAATCGTCTGAATACTGTTGCTGGATAAATGCCCCTGAACTGATCACAGAGTAATTCACGTGCCATATGAGGCTGATGGAAAACCTGACTTATGCTTTGTATGCACATGCAAATGCTTTAGTCTTTCTACAGCGTAATGCTCCATTCTAGATGGAAATGCTACGCATTTTGAAAATGTCATGCAGGTATGATGCAGGTATGATGCATGCAATATGCTAGCAGGCTCGAGCTGTTGGAGAGGGCCGGGTACAGAGAACCACTTCAGCAAAATAAATGCTGAAGGCGAGGCCAACTTCGCTGGGGATAACCCGGATATCACTGAATCGTCCTAGCAAAATAAATGCTGGGAGAGTGAAATCAACTCCGCTGGGGATATTAGGAACTTAACTGAACGCCTCGACGAAGTAATACCCTGCTGGGGAATGTAACTCTGCGGTGAAATAGCAGACGTGCTGAATATGATTAGACTCCTCTGGGGATAGCTTATCCATACCAATGACGAATTGGACTTTGCTGGAGACAATGGAGGGAGCCCTCCTGCGTTCTGATGAAGCTCGGATCTGGAAATCGACGTGCCAACACGGATGGGCCTCATAGTAACCGCAAACATGGATTTGAACTCTTAAGCTATCTTGCTGGGTCAGGTACACCTGACGCTGGAAAATATTCTTCCTGAATACACAGCCTTGAAGAGTCAAGGGATAGTGACACGACCTCCCGCATTCATCTCGCTCTCGAAAATCGACTGCATCTGCTCGAATAACCCTGAATGGCCTTGCTGATACAGAGAACAACAATCCTTTCGCTTCTGATATGCCTCAGCCTACGGGACCTCTGTGGGGATAGCCCTTGAAAGAGAATCTGCAAATTTGTTGCCCCGATGGTCTGATATAACGTGCCTCAGCGTTCTGATCTTCTGAGATACTTCACCTTGAATGCTCCTCGCACAAACTTTGCGTGCTTAAAATGGTCTGCCCCTGACGGCAATGACCTTGATTATCTGATTCAGAGTAGCACCTCCTGACTACGACGCATTCACCGAATCTCAACCTGATTGCCCCAGGATAACTGACTTCGAGAAGCTGACCTGACTGGGGATCACAATAAAAGCTTGCCCCTGCTCTCGGAATATTTGGGCGTTCTACATTCTATCTTGACCATACTTTCCATTGCAGGAAACTTTTCTGCTGTCAAGCGCTTACTCGCAAGTAAAACAAGTTGTTATGCATAAAAGATGTATTAATGCAACACATATGACAGCTTTGACATCCAATCTGTTCACTGGGAAACGGAAAAACAGTTTATGGCATATGATGCACAAAACATTTATCAACATCAGTACCATCATGGTAAGAGGAACCTTTTTAAGAGTCAGAATCGACGCGACCTTTACCGGAGTATGCTTTCGAAACACCCTGCTTCAATTAGGTCTTTTGAAGGTTGTAATGTGGTCAGGTTCATGGTTTTGAAAGGAAGGATAAAGGCTCAAAGTTTATTTTAACCCACCCATTCTCCTTGATGTTCTCCCATCCTACGTTCAGCTAATTTGACCTTAGCGCTCACCTCTCAGAGGCTGAAAAAATAGGAATGATAGTTCGAGAAACTTTTGGATTTTGGAGTGACAGCCACTCATTTTTCGTCTTTGACATTTGTGGTCACACGACTTGTATTTCCATCGAGGATTTTTCTTTTGATCCTTTTCATCTTTTTCTTTTCATATCCCTAACTTTTGCCTGGACTGACCCCTTTCGAGTTTCTTTTGATTTTTCTTAAGTCCAGCGGGATGCCCTCATTTTTGCCTAAGCCATTTGTTTTGAAGTTTTCTTGACTTAGCGGGTTTTTGATTCTTTTTCCACTTTTCTTTTTTCGAACAAGTCGTGTGACACTGGTTGCCTGACTCTTTGGGAAGTGATGTGGCTGTCCCACTCTTGATTGAACCATTGTGGTCTTTTAGGCACGACCTCTAGGGATGTGATTGATCCTCGAACGGACACTCCTTTTGCAATTTGGACGCTCGGTCAAATTAGCTAACACCTACCCTGCCCCAGGTTAAAATTGAGGGTTTTTCATTCACAGAAAGAAACTCCTACTACAAAGCTCAAAGGGGTTGACAAGGGATTATCTTCCTTATATCTCCGGTGTTTAGGGATTCGAAACAATGCCTGTACATCATCAGCAGGTTTTATTTCAAAAGCATACAATCGGAATTTGCATGTCGGTCATTTTCGTCATCCTCCCCAAATTCCTTCTTAACCAAACGTTGGACATTTTGCAAAAACAGTTAGTGAACACGAATGGATTTAACCAAAACATGCATATTTATTTCATTATCATCAGTTCGAATGAAAACAACAAGTTTTACAAACAAGTTCACAAATTCAAACAGGAAAGCAATTACAAATGTAAAGAAATGACAAGCTAAAATAAAGGAAATATGCTAGCTTCCGAGAACTGGGCTTTTCACATCTGCCCTGCTGCTGAACCAGCTATCTTTATTTAGAGGTAATTCGACGCTGTCCTGATCTGCTTTCAATGACTCAAACAAATTATAGAGCCCTTTCTCCTTCATTCAGATGATTTGGGGACCTCTCTGCCCGAAGCTGATTGCTGCACTGTCAAGCAAATCCTGCACTTTGTGCTTAAAAGCGTGGCAACCTTCTATATCGTGACCTGGGGCTCCAGAATGAAACTCACAGTGCTTACTTGCGTCATAACCAAACGGGGGATTTCCCGTTATCGGTGCCAGAGTTCTTGTCTCTACCAGATTCAATCTCAACAATGTTTGCAGCAAATCGGCATATGTTGAGGGAGGCTTCTCAAACACTCTTTTTTGCTTGCCACCCTGGAATCTTCGTTGAGTTTGTTGTGCCCCCTGCTGAGGCTGCTGCTGCTGGTATCGGGTTGACCCTTGAACACCCTTTGTATCAAATGCAACATTGGTTTCTTGACCTTCAATGTACTGAACACTCTCCTTATGCTTAACCATTTTCTTTCTTAGATCTGCCCCAGGAATAGGCAACAGTTGTGGGCCTGGAGATTCTGACACCATGGATTCCAGGATACGCTTCTGACCCACTGCAGCTTTAGAAACATCTGTCATTTTAGCATCGATTGAGTCAGGAACAATGTGCACAGCTACGCCGCCCGGCATGAATTCAATATCGTGCGAGTCAATCAGGTCTTGAACATTGTGCTTAAAAGCATGACAACCCTCGATGTCATGTCCGAATCCCCCAGAATGAAATTCACATTGCTTACTGGCATCGTACCCTTGAGGAAATGCCCTCGTTGGTGGTGCCAACGTTCTCTTTTCAACCAGATTAAACCTCAATAAGATCTGCAAGAGTTCCGCATATGTCATAGGCGGTGCCTCAAATATTCTCCTTGGCTTTCCTTCTTGGATCTTCCGCTGAACCGGATGTATCTTCTGTTGCTGCTGCTCAGGTTCCACTTGCACAGGTGGCGCGAGCTTCTTCATTGCGGCTTCGAATAGCTGATCGTCTTCTTTCCTAAGCACATTCTTGACTACCTCCATGATCAAACTCATTTGGGTCTTCAGCTGACTGTTCTCCTCTTTGAGAATCTTCTGCTCTAGACGCATCTCTTGCATGTCTCTCATCATCTGCCCCAGCTGGCTTTGGACTTCGATCACTTCAACCTGATTCTGTTCCATATCTCTGAAGGAATTCCTGCAACAAACTGGATGCTGAAGAAATAAGACCCACAGTTCTGATATACCTGCTAAATGATAATGCAGCGCAGCAAACAAACACACATTCATAACGCGACAAAGAGAAACTCAAACTATAAACACACAGACGAATATCTCCCACACATGTACAATCAACAAAATCAGCAGGTAAGCACAAATGAGTCTGAATATAACGACCCCATCCAACAATCCTGGTGGTGGTCGACAAATACTGATGCACAAAAGCTAAACGGGTTTGGCAGAGAAACAGATGCGACACCCGGCATAGAAACTTCTAGAAACTTTCCCCATATTCAACTGAACTCTCTGATTGACAATCCTCGGAGCACACACTTCCTGCGGAGTCTTCCATGATATTAACTGACGAACCCCCACAACTGGAAGATGGAAAATCATTAATCTGAACACAACCCTGAGGCGTGATGCAAATACGGCTAGAGTCTAATAGATCCTGAATCTGACTTCTAAGCACCTTACAATCATTGGTTGCATGCCCCTGTGCCCCAGCATGGTACTCACAACGGGCGCTGGCATCAAAACCTGGAGGATACGGTGGAATCACCGGCTTAGTCTCTTTCGGTACTATCAATCCACTTCTGACCAGATCGGGCAACAACTGACTGTACGACACTGGTAGCTGAGTAAACTGCCTTTCAGGTTTCCTTGGTCTTCGTGGAGCATGCTGACGCGATCGGCGATAGGATGATCGTTGACTTGAAGTGTCTGAAAACTGATCTTGAGATGCTAGAGATTCTGAGGTGGCATCATCTCCTTCCCACTCTTCTTGAGAACTGACAACTGACTCAATCTTATCAACTGGGACGTACGGAACACCTCGAAACTTTCCACTCCTGAGTCCTCGCTCAACAATCTCTCCCAGCCTCATCAGGCTCACAAAACTTGTGCAACTGAATAATTTGTCAAAATAATGGCCTTTCAGGGTACCCAAGAAGATGTCAACCAGTTCCCTTTCCGGAAGCGGTGGTCGAACACTAGCAGCTAATTCCTTCCATCTTCGCAAATACGCTCTGAATGATTCATTCTCCGCTTGAGACAATTCTTGCAGGTCTACGAGACTAGGAGTCAAATCCAGGTTGTAATCGTACTGCTTCATGAAAGCTCTGGCTAAATCTACCCATGATCGAATCTGGTTACTCTCTAATTGCACATACCATCTCAACGATGCCCCAGTCAGGCTATACTGAAAGCAATGGATCATCAATTTGTCATTTCGCACAAACGAAGTCATCCTTCGACAGAACATCATCAAATGCAGCTTTGGACAGCTATCTCCTGTATATTTTTCAAATTCCGGCATTTTGAACTTGTGCGGCAACACCAGGTCAGGAACCAAACACATGGCTACAGCATCCAGGTTAACGGCATCTTTCGCTTCCAAGGCTTTCATTTGCTCCTCCAACACTCGGAGTCTTCTACCATAGTCAAGAGCTCTTGGATCTACTAACCCGGTCATTGGAATATCTCTCCGGTAATTCATCGCAGGGAAAGCAACACATTGATTGTTAACAGGAGGATAACGTTCATTCTGGGCAAGAAACTGCTCATGCTGATCTTGGTTCTCAACAGTTGGCTGCACAACTTGGTCTGCAGTTAGATTGTTCGCTTGCGGGAAGCCTTCCATAGAATCATACTGATGGTTGGACGCCACAGTAAACCCTGCCAAGGTGTTAGGGGACTGGAAATTGCCTTCAGACATAGCCACCAATTACCGGTAACTGATTACACTGCTTGATTCTGCTCAAATCTGCTTCAGCCCCTTGGTCGTCTTCAACACTCCACTCTTGCCTCAAACAATTCCCCGAGAATCACTTTCTGGTGAAAACAAAGGCTGGATAAGTGCTCTGACCTGCTAGAGAAATGCTATGCAGTATGATTTATGCAAACAGAAATACAAAAATGCTAACGTGCATGTGTGCATTGGAGACATTTTCCCTCCAATTCCAGTGTCAGTGGTAGCAAGACGAGATAAACCATAGAGGCAATATTTGGAAAAACCCTCATATATTGAATAGAATAACAGTCTTGTTCAGAAGTTACACAACCATGCTCCATACAGCTGATATGACAAAGAAGATCCCAGCCAACATGCCTGGTGGTGATCTCAACATACAGAATACAAGAGAAATCAAATACGGGTACGGTTGCGGAAGTCCTCGACCATCTTCTTTGTCTCTGCGTGATCTGGTTGATAAATCAAACCTTCTATCAGTCGATCCCTCTTCCTGACTGTCCCCTGGATGTCTCTGACAAAGTCTTCCCAAGCTTTATCATTAGCACCATCCCCAGGTTTGGGTCTCTTGGCATCTGCTCTATGCTGGAAATCTTCCAAGTTCTTCATGGCATCTGTCAACTTGCGCTCGGCCTCGTATCGGCGACAGGCTTCTTCTTCAAGCTCTTCGTTCTTCACTTTGACCTGTTCTTCTAACTGAGCAATCTGTGTCTTCAGCTCTCCTTCTCGCTCCTTGCGCTTGGTCATAGTGAGATCCCAGTGTTCTCTGAACTTGGCTAGCTTTGTGTAGGCCCTTTCCAGCTCTTGCTTCTTGGTGGCCAACACACTACTAACTGAGTCGACATCTAACTCTAGACGCTTCTTGGTTTCAGTCAATTCCAATAGCGTAGCCTTCAGATGTTTCAGAGTTTCAGCCTGTTGCTTAGAAATATATCCTGTTTCAATATTTTCATGCCGAAGCTGGGCATTCTCCTGCTCTAAAGCCTCTTTAGCCCTGGCTAGCTCTTCCTTCTCCGCCATCAGCTGCTTGTAAACCTGAATGTCCACAGTGGTAGGCTCCTCTACCGGAGGAGGATGCAATGGCTGAACCGCTGGATACGGCATAAGGAACTTCACAGCTCGCTCACGAATCCATTCTTCATATGGGCTAGGACCTCGAGTATCCCCTCTGCTACCTGAAAGCTTCCCTCTCTTGTGCAAGTTTTTCCAGGCTTTCTCAAGTTTAGTCAGCATCTCTTTCCCTATTGCCCCAGTGAGATACAGAGATTCCTGTATCTCCTCGGGCTTTGGCGCTCCTTGAGGTATGTACCCAAATTGCTTGATCAATAAGGAAGGGTTATAGTTGACACAACCTTTCCTTCCTATTAACGGAACATTCGGGAATCCTTCGCCTTTGAGTATGACTTCAGCTCCAAATACCTCTTTGTTGGTCCATACCACGTTCTCAGCAGTTAATCCCATTAAGCGCTCGGGCCATCCTAGAGAATTGATAGAGGTGACAAACGGGCCTGACTTAGGCATATGACTGGTGAACCACCTGCATAGGAGAGGGACACAACAAGACACATTCCTTCCTCGTCGCTTTTCATTCTGGTAATGAGTTGAATGGTGGATATCTCCCAGCAAAGTAGGAACTGGGTTTCCCGCAGCCAAAATATAGAAGGCATCTGAATCAACGAAATCAGG